>PISX010020519.1:7203-35736 GCA_004024625.1 Mellivora capensis | reverse complement strand
GCAAAGAAGACATCCAGATGGCCAACAGACACATGAAAAAGTGCTCCACATCACTGCACATCAGGGAAATACAAATCGAAAGCACAATGAGATACCACCTCACACCAGTCAGAATGGCTAAAATTAACAAGTCAGGAAATGACAGATGCTGGTGAGGATGCGGAGAAAGGCGAACCCTCCTACACTGTTGGTGGGAATCCCAGCTGGTGCAACCATTCTGGAAAACAGCATGGAGGTTCCTCAAAAGTTGAAAATAGAGCTACCTTACTACCCAGCAATCGCACTACTGGGTATTTACCCTAAAGATACAAATGTAGTGATCTGAAGGGGCACGTGCACCCGAATGTTTATAGCAGCAATGTCCACAATAGCCAAACCATGGAAAGAACCTAGATGTCCATCAACAGATGCATGGATAAGACGATGTGGTATATATATACAATGGAATACTATGCAGCCACCAAAAGAAATGAAATCTTGCCATTTGCGATGACGTGAATGGAACTAGAGGGTATTATGCTGAGCGAAATAAGTCAATCAGAGAAAGACAATTATCATATGATCTCCTTGATATGAGGAAGTTGAGAGGCAACATGGGGGATTTGCGGGGTAGGAAAAGAATACATGAAACAAGATGGGATCAGGAGGGAGGCAGACCATAAGAGACTCTTAATCTCACAAAACAAACTGAGGGATGCCAGGGGAATGGGGGTAGGGAGATCATGGTGTGGTTATGGACACTGGGGAAGTTATGTGCTATGGGTAGTGCTGGGAAGTGTGTAAACCTGGCAATTCACAGACCTGTACCCCTGGGGCTAATAATATATTATTTATTAATAAAAAATTTTTTAAAAAGATACCACTTCTTTACCAGGGAGTAAAGATTTATGATCAATAATTCTATTTAACACAATAGAAGAAAATAAAAGGGGCAGTGGAAACTGGAGCCTAAGGTCAATAATAATATACATGGGGTATGGGGGTAGAGAGAGGGGAAAGAATTATAGGAAGGGGAATTAACATGAGACATACAATACAAGGTTATGTGTTAGATGTTTCTGATTTCCAGGACATGGTATTTTAAATAGTTTAGCTCTTCAAATATTTACTGAAAAGAATCTGAACGAATATGATGTAGCTCTATTGCTTATATATGCTCTAACAAATCTTGAAGTACTACTATGTTGGCATGAAAAGAATGAGTATTTGGTCATTTCAGTATAATTTTTGGGTCCTTCCTAGATCCATCTGTGAGGTGAGTCTTGGCAAAAAAGCAAATTAAATAATGGCATCATTAAGCAACATGCATATTCATGCAGACACTGTTGTTTGCACATTCTTTTCTGTCAAGGCTAAATAAAACACAGAACCATTTATGTGCAAATCACTACATAGTGATTCTATCTCCCTTTTATTTTTTTTTTTAAGATTTTATTTATTTACTTGAGAGGGAGGCAGTGAGAGAGCATGAGCGAGGAGAAGGTCAGAGGGAGAAGCAGACTCCCCGTGGAGCTGGGAGCCTGATGTGGGACTCGATCCCGAGTCTCCGGGATCATGACCTGAGCCGAAGGCAGTCGTCCAACCAACTGAGCCACCCAGGCGTCCCTCTATCTCCCTTTTAAATGACTGAAGAGAGTGTTATCAGGTACAGGCTTTCCAAGTCTTTAGGAATTATGGGTGAACCGTCCAATAAAAGTCAGTTGGTATGTCTACTGGATCAAGAATCAAAGGATAGCAAGATTGTGAGCTCAGGGAAGAAGGACATCTATAAATCACAAAAGCCTGGGTGAAGGTGAATCGGAGAACAAATAAACCACAGAAGTCAGGAGGCCCCATTGAGAAGAATGAGATAAAAGGGGTGTGAACTGGTGTTACTTAGTGTCTATGATACATCAGGTGCTATGATAGGTGTCTTATACACATTATCTCAAGTATTGTATTCCCATTTTACAGATGAAGAAACTGAGACTCATCAAGGTTTGACTTGACACCAGCTAGTATGCCATGAAGCTGAGCTTAGTTCTCTCTGAAGCTAAAGTCTATATCCAGCTACCACAGCATGTTACAGAAACAGGACAAAAATGTTTGGAAAATGGCCAAACAGTATGCAATAGTGGTTCACAGGAAATAAGCAATAAATGGGATAGGGTGAGGTGGAAGTAAAAGGCAGCAAATAGGAGAAGCTAGTAAAAACATAGGACAAAGAACAAAAGAACAGCCACAGGTTGTCTTTACATCTCTTTCCCTCAGTTAAGAACAAATCCTGTGTGAGAGTAGCCTGGAACCTTGAGAGGACAAATAGAAACACAAGCCTGAGTGCTCAGCACTATTGGCTGGCCAGCTGGGCCCCAAATTCAAAGCATACTGTCTCAGACTCTTCCCTGATTCACACTTTATATAGATATTAGCACAACTGGCTTCTTTGGCCTTTCAAAGCACTCAGTAGCTTGTGTAAATATTAAACTGGAGAGAAATGCCATTGTGTGAACTCCATGTCTGTTCCTCTGCTGGCCCCATGAACATCAATGTTTGCAGAAAAAGCTGTTTACAACTGCTTACTCTGGTACTCTAAGCAAAGAGCACTAGAAGACTAGTATTTGTATTAGAAAGCCACCATATTGAGACTCTAAGAAGAAGAGCATCAGATAAAGCTCCTCTTTTTTCTGGAAAGCTGGGATGCTTTTTGAGAACACTGGCTAAGGGAGAAAAGACAGGAAGTCCAGCATAACACCAAAAGATAGAATATATCATGAAGTTTTGTGTGAGCCAATTTGGTGTAGGTTGGGAATCCTTGAATTGCAGGAAATAGCCAGATAAAGCCTTTTCTGCTTACTGACACAGCTAATAACACATGTAAGCGATCTGAGTTAGGGGTTTATCAACTGATTTTAGGCATTTTTTCACTAAAACATAAAATTGCACTTTTAAGATTCAGTCTATCCAGTTGAAAAGCATTTTGATCCATGTTAAAATGTAAACATCCTTGGGCAGAGTAACAGTTGTATAAATTAACTCTTTTATTATTATTTTCTGGACTTTCTCATTTAAAGCAGGGTCAGAAAACTCTTCCTGTAAAGGACCAGATAATATTTTTAGTTTTGACATGATTACTCAACTCTGCAGTTGTAAGGGAAAAAGCAGCCAGAGATAGTGTATAAACAAATGGGTGTGCCAGTATTTCAATAAAACTTTATTTTACATCCCCCCCCACCAATTGGTCAAATTTTGTCAAACATTGATGTAAACACAACTTCTCTGAATAGGAAGACTAAGGTCCCTGATAGGTGGAAGGAGGAGAAAAGTGAAAGGCTGCCCTACAAGCCATCTAAGTGGGCTAAAGATGTCAGAGGCCATTATTAGTTCTCCAGATAACCAAAATGCAAAAGAAAATTCTACCTAGAGAACACAGATTTAAAATGTTGCAGGACACTGAAAAGAAATGTTAAAAAATTAAAATTAAAAAAATGTTGCAGGAATGTACATTTTTCTGAAAAGAAGTTTCCTTTATTTCATCAGATTTTCAAAAGGATTGATGATCCAATAAAGAATGGAACCCCACAACATAGAAGGGATCATCTTGCCTTGAAAGCTTACTTTCTTCAAGCCAGCCCCTCATCCCAGTCTTCCAGGAAAGTCCAGTAAAAACTGTTATGTCCACTCTCATGCCTTTCTGCAATCAAACTAGAGAAAAGATACGTTTTACATTTTATTTCCTCTTAACTCCTTTTGGTGGCTATTTATTTATAGTTATTTCAAAAAAAAACATATATTCATCACTAAAAGGTTGAGGTTAGGATTCTACCTATTCTTAACCTGATCCTGGGTAATAAAAATAAAATTTTGTACTTACAGTTAATGAGTCAGGTAACATTCTACCAGACACTGAACCTATCTTTCATTTTTTTATTATGAGCATAAATTGATTCTAGACACACAGAGATATGGTCATCAGAATCAGCATTACTTAAAGTTAGCAGAAGTAGTGGAGTTAGGGGATAAGTTGAAGCTATCATTTGGGACATAAAAAGACAAGCTTAGGTTCAGATTATGCAAAGATCATGGAAATTGTCACTCTTATTCTTGGAACAACAAAAAGCTGGACAAACAAAAAAAAATCAATGCCATTTCTTGGACCTATCACAGAACTGATGCTGCAGAGCAATCATTACCCCAAAATTTGGAGAGATAGTCAAATCCAGAGTGACAGAACCATTGAAATTTCTTCCCTGGAACCAAAGCCTGAAATTCATAAGTTAGTAGGGAGACTTAAATGACTATGTTGACAAATTTCTGAAACCTAAGTGCAGACAATCTTGAGAGTAACAAACTCCTGGGGCCTGCAGTCACAGGAGGGCTCCTCACTCTTATGTGGGCTTTCACTCCCATAATTCACCAGGTCCTCACAGTGAGAATCTAGAAAAGGTCTCCTTATGGTCATGGTTGATAATTATTAATAAAGAAAATGTTATTTAAAATGTTTTTAAAAGAAGTATAAATGACATGTCAAGAGAGATCAAATGAAATCACATAAAATACTCAAAGCCACAGAAAGTAGAAAAAAGGGGGGAAAAGAAATAGAGCAAAGATGAAGCTAGTCAAAAACAGTTGCAAAGATGGTCTCTATAATCCAGTTATATAAATAATCAATTTAATTTTAATTTTTCACCAGTTAACAATGTGGTACAAAGGGGAAGTCTGTAATATTCTTGCAACTTTTTTTGTATAACTAAAATTATTCCAAAATGAAAAGTTTATTAAGAGTTTTTAAAATTTTTTATTCTGTTTTATTGTGTTATGTTAGTCACCACACGGTGCATCATTAGTTTTTGATGTAGTGTTCCATAATTCATTGTTTATGTATAACATTCAGGGCTCCATGCAATCCATGCCTCCTTAATACCCACCACTAAGCTCACCCATCCCCCCACCCCCTCCCTTCTAAAACACTCAGTGTGCTTTTAAAAAGGCACATTTCATCCCCAAATTTATCTTCCCAGCCCACTGCTAAAGGATCTGAAGTGTCACCATAGAGAGCCATCCCCTCTAATTTTTATTTTGTAAAGGAAGCCTTCCTGAGTATAATGTTAAGCATCATTATTTTGATTAGCACTGTGGTAGGTATGTTTCTCTCTTATAACTAGCTAAGGAGAGAACTGAAGGAACTAGGCTTTTCACTGAGAAGGGAGGGTTACTATGGAATTGACATGGCCAGGAAGGCAGGCATAAATCAAGTGCTCCCAGCAGGGATTACCAATCCTGAGGGCCCAGGCTCTGTGTTTATGAAAAACCTATGGAATAAACATGGTAAACAGAGAGGCAAATAGAAGCAGTTCCAACTTGCATGTGGAAAGGAGGGCCTATTGACTCCTGGTGACTTTTACCTCAATGACCCTAGCTTAGTGTCATAGAATTTCTAGTAGCCCTCAAAGCACTTCACAGCATCTTAAATTAAAAGCAGGCTCTCCCTGGTGATGTATTACTTTAGAAATCTACACAAATGGTGAGGGATTCTCAGTAGCACTTGACTGTCTATTTTGTTACAAGTTACAGGAAGGTGGGGAAGAAATGGTTAGGGAGTGGGTAATAACCGAAAGGAATACAAACTTGGATGCATTGCCTCCTAGACATGTTCCAATTTGTGTCTGGGTTCAGCTTAGCATAGGTAAAATCTCACTTAGCCAAACCAACATGCTTCTGAAAATATCCAGGGAATTAGGGTGAGAGAATCAAATTTTTATCAAGCAAATACTGTTTTCTCCTTGGGTTCAACATCACTTTGGAAATGTGTTATAGTCATGTCTTCTAGATCGTCAATGTGTTATGACCCCCTGACACGAATTACAAATCTTTTCTGCCTCTTCCTCTAGTTTCTCTGTCACCTAGTTAAATGTAACTCTGTAAATAAATAATTAAAAACAGTAGGAAAACCTCTTCTTTAATGGGTTGCCACTGTGACTCTTTTTCCTTAAACAAAGAATTCTTCTGGCTATGTCAATAACCCCTTCCCTAGGCAACTGCAGGCCTTTGTTTTCTTAGGCAGAACATGTCTGTCATCCTGTGAGTTTTTCACAGAGGAGCCTTTTGTAGGCAGAGCTGGACAAAAAGAGAAACAGTCTGGTCCACCAGCCTTTAGACCTATATTATCATCAGAATCACCTGAAAAACTGGTTAAATAAATAGATTTCCAGGCTATGCCTCTCATTTACTAAATCCTTAGAGGTAGGACCTAGGCAATACTATGCTAAAAAGTGCTACAATTCCAGATTTAATTGCTATGCATATTTTCAGTCAACAGTAGAACAGATTTAACTAAATAAGAACCCTCCCATGCCCAGGTAATTCTGATGATTAACCAGTTTTTAAAACATTGGTCTAGTCCAAATCTCAACTAAAGGTCTAGCAGCCAAGACAATAGAGCCAAAGTGAGCAACTCTATGAGGCTGGAATATTTCCAAGAAACTCAGTAGCATATTGATAAAGGAGACCTGAGTTCTTAAGTCTTACTCATTTATGCTCACAATTTTCCTGCCTGGAGAACAGAGTCAAGTTTACTATCTATCTATGATCAATATAAGTGATGTATTTTCCTTTGCTTCAGCACAAGAATATTTAACCACCATAGTTCTTTTAAAAAAAAAAGTTTATTTACTTATTTAAGAGAGAGATATTGAGCAGGGGGAGAGGCAGAGGGAGATGGAGGGAGAGAATCTCAAGCAAACTCCCCAGTGAGCATGGAGCCCCATGTAGGGCTTGATCCCAGGATCCTGAGATCAAGTGTCAGATGCTTAACCAGCTGAGCCACCCAGGTGCCCCCAATCCTAGTTCTTAATCTTATCTTGGCCCCTAAATACCACTCTAGAATCATCCAATTTCTTCACTTTAGTCTGATAGACAATGTGGGGTCAATACAAGAATGTAAATATCAATTCATATTCAACCAGCTATAGACAGAAATATTCACACAGGGAAACACTTAGAATTTTACAGAGGAAATGACTCCAAATTTGGTTGGGCAAATGCCCAAGAGACCAAATTACTAGGCAGAGTGTCATGGTGGTTGAACCACAGCAATCTTTTCACTCTCAGCAGGAACAGCTCCAAGAGATTAGGTTCCTCTATTCTATAGAATTGTCTCTGAGTGTAATTTACAATAAAAACCCTAGAATTTCTTTTTTTTTGAGATATATTACAATGAACACTGCACTTGGAGTTGAAGACATCTGGTTGGGTAATCTTAGATTAATTACTTTTCCTCATTGAAACTTTGTTTTGAACCTTCATTGAACATCTGTAAAATGAGAGAATTAAACTGAAAAAGTCTTAGAATTATAGCTCTAATATTTCATTGAACCTAGTATGGTTGTTTGTAGTATGGGTTGTGGACCTCTTAGGGCACCGGGTATGTGTAAGGGATATGAAAAGGAACTCTAACAGTTACTTGCTTGGTAGTAAATCATCCTCAAAGAACTTCCAACTTTTCATCCCAGCTCACCTTGCACCGGACCTGCCACCTTGGCCTGTAAGCTACCCAGCCACAAGGCAAGGGAGCCAGGAAAAGCAGTCTGTTAACATTGCCACTCATAGCTTAAGAGGGCCTATCAGGAAACCCATGACTTTCAACATAATTGAGTTCCATGAATGCCAATGGAAATGGTTTAAAGAGGGCCTATCAGGAAACCCATGACTTTCAACATAATTGAGTTCCATGAATGCCAAAGGAAATGGTTTAAAGGTTATTATTGCAATCCAAAATCCCCAAAATGAGATAAAATCCTGTAAGTTCTTTTAATTAGAACAAAGATTGTTCAATTTTAGCACCTGGTGATAGCAATAAAGACAGAGCCCCATGCCTATTGTCTGGTCTCTTAAAGTGAAAAGATGGAATTAACGTTGGTGGGTACTCAATAGGCTCAGAAAAGTGCTCTAGAAGGATCTTTCTCTCTCTCCACTCCTACCTCACCTCTCTTTCTTGTGGATCCTTACTCAGTCTCAATCAGATGATTTCTTTGCTGTAAAGATCTTTTTTGTTGCCAGTTTCTCAGCTACCTTCTTACTGAGATTATCATTTCTGTGGAAACAATCTTCTCTGATCAAACTACAGACAGACTTCTGTTTTATTTGGGGGTAGGTATTTGAATTTTCAAAAGATTTTATTTATTTGAGAGAGACAGAGAGAAAAAGAGAGAGCATGAGAGCAGTTTGGGGGAGTGGTCAGAGAGAGAAGCAGACTCCCCATCAAGTAGGGAGCTTGATGCGGGACTTAATCCAGAGACTCCAGGATCATGACCTGAGCCAAAGGCAGTCACTTAACCAACAGTGATTTTTCTTTCTTTCCTTCCTTCCTCCTTTCCTTTCTTCCTTCCCTCCTTCCTTTCCCTTCCCTTCTCTTCCCGTCCTTCTTTCTCCCTTTCTTTTCTTTTCTCTTTTCTTTTCTTTTCTTTTCTTTTCTTTTTTTCTTTTCTTTTCTTTTCTTCTCTTCTCTTTTCTTTTCTTTCTTTTCCTTTTCTTCTTTTTCTAGTGTGTGTTGGCAGGAGGAAGTGAGGGTATGATCTTGGACCCAAAAGCATAGATCAAGTTTCTCACACTATAAAGCTAACCAGCCTCATAAAACATCATGACAACATCCTCGCCTCTTCTACTGAAAGCCCATAAATAACAGAAGAGGCCAATGGAAGCCCATTTCCCAAAAAAAATACAAGTATCTCTTTATAATAATGTTTCCAGAGGTTAGGACCTACACCCAAATATATCGTACTACTGAATGGTATGGTTACATTGGAGAGACAAAGTTTGATAGGTAATAATGCAAATTGCCATCACAGTCCACTGTCCTTTACCTGAAAAAGACATTTCCCATCACCAAATGAGGCTACCTTTCCCGGAAACCATAAAGTCTCTGATTACCCACAGCGTCAGTCCAAATTCACCATACCTGTATTCCCAAAATGGATGTACTAATTTTATCACTATTTGTGTCACCACTGCCATAATTATAAAAGTCAGCAAAAAAAGCCCTGGTATTCAAGATTCTGTTGCTCCTAATGCACATCCAAAAGGCTAATGGCCCCTGAGAGGGGGATAGAATGACCCTGAAAATAAACTTTTCTTGGATGTGAACTTCCTATATTCTAGATCTTCTTTACATTCTAAAGATCCAAATTAAAGGGCACAATCTGATATAGAGAACTGATACCCTATAGAAGATAACTCAATTCTCAGACCAACTGGGTAAGATGTGAATTAACCAAAATAACCACTTACCTAACCCCTTGTCCACAAAAGACATTCAATCCTCCCTGGGATCATTTAGTCCCACACTTCAGCTTCAATGTTGTCCAAACCTCTGGATCAATCAGAACCCTAGTTAGGGAGAATTTAAGAAATGCATAACCAGTATACCTTGCTCAGAGATCCTCCCCTGACATAAAACTGTTTTTTGTTTGTTTCTTTCTTATGATCAAGTTCTGTCTTATTTCCTTGTTCCAATAACTAGGCCTTTTTTTTAAACATGTCTTTCTGCCTATTATCTAAAACTACATCATTCCCATGTTCCATATTCTCAGTCTGTGGCCTACTCTTAAGAACTTCCAGGGTCAGTGTCTGTTTCCCAATAGGGCTGTTTGGACTCAAAGTCTTAGCCCTCTTTGTTCTGGATTATCTCACTACTACCCAAGGTCCACTTGACAGTCCAGAAAATCTCAGAGTGACTAGGATCTCAGTTGGGAATGCCCATGACCCATAGCTAATCCTACTCACCACTAGTACCCAGTAAGATAGATTGGCTATCTGTCTGCCTTCCAAGTGATGGGGGCAGAGAAGCATGAGATTGGTTGGGGAAGGGGACAAGTAAATCTTCTGTTTGTGGCAAGAAGACAGCAATGTTGTCCTTGACTCCCATATCAATAAACTAAGACATGTTTCATGACTCCTGGGTATAAACCTGGAGGCCACACCCCACATGTAACACAGTTTTGGTCCTATGTGCAAGATCCCATCATGTATTCTTGTATCTTACTATGTACTTTGGGACAGTAGTCATTCTTATGAAGGACCTAACACAAAGATAATGACAAGTCCTCATTGTTTAGTTTCTGCTTCAGTCTACTCAATCTCCTTGCACTCTAGCCAGATTACCACTTTACTCTATTGCAATGGCACTGCTCACCTGATGATCATAGTAATCATTGACCTCTGACGATCCTACTCCAGGATGTGAGTGTCCAGAGAATTTGTCACATATCTGATGAAAGACTGAATTATCAGCAACTCTCTTTCAGCTCAGATCCTGGACACAAGACCAGAAATTTATCTTTCTAAGAGACTTAAGCATGTCCTCAGGTCCAGAAGAAACCCAGCCTTTTGTTTCTCAGAAGCCTGAAATGCTAATATAAAGACTCATAGCCCCTTGGTTCAAATCTAAAACACTGTTATTAAAACTCATAGCTCCTGTATTCACTTGTTCATTCATTCATTCAACAAATATTAACAAATACCTATTATGTGCCATTCACTGAGGATTCAGCAGGAAAAAAACAAAGTCCCCACTCTCATGAAACTCAGAGTGTAGCAGGGATAGACAGACATTAAACAAACAAAATTAATTGATTAATATTATATTGTGATTAGGACTGTAGAAAAAATGAATCAGGTTAGGGAAGAGAAAAGATATGTTGTAGGAAGGGGTTGCAGTATTAAATACAGTGGTCAGGATAGGTCTCATTAATATGTGGTATTTGAGCAAAGACCTGAAGCATATCAGGGAGAGAACCACATGGGTATCTGAGAGGAAGAAACTTCCAGGCAAATGATACAGCCAGGACAGAAGGCCTGGAGCAGGTATGTGCTTGGTGTGTTTGAGGAATAGCAAGGAGGCCAGTGTGGCTGAAGTTGCATGAACTAAGGAAACAGTAGAAAAGGGATAAGCTAAAGAACTAGAGGTGCGATCATAGTCCATTGTGAGGACTTTGGATTTACTACAAGGGGGAGGGGAATCCATGGGGGTTTTGAGTAGAGAATTGGCAGGAGTCGACTTACATTAAAACAATACCACTCTGGCTGCTATGTGAATAATAGATTGAAAGAGGCAAGGAACGAAGCCAGGAGACCAGTAAGGAGACTATTACTTTAGTTCAGGTGAGAGGGAACAGTGGCTTAGACTGGGAAGATAGCTTCAGGAAGGCTGTCAAAATTTATTGCCTCTGTTGAAAAGCCTAGAATCCTTGGGCCTGCCTTGCTGACCTTAATTCTACTAAAGTTTACAGAATCTTCTTTTGCTGTTCTCTCCTAGCGCAATCAATTAATGATGTCATCTATTTGTCAATCCAATCTCAGCCCAGGCCTAGACACTTCAGGACTGGTACCTGTTCTGTGCCTACAGACTGAAAAATATCCTGCAGTAGTGTTCCTTTAGCTAGGAAACTAGAATTTCACTTGCCTTCATAAACCAGAAACCAGCCCATGAGACACTAGGTGTTGGCTCACAGAAACTCAAGAAGGCACACCCACAGCACAGCTGAGTGTCATTCTCCAATAGCCCTAAGTAGAGAAGTGATATTATTGTAACATTGTTTTGAGTGCTTATTATGCGGGAAAGCATTGTGAAGAATTCTCTGCATGGATTATTTCATTTAAACCTTTTAACAAACCCATGAGACAGATTGTATTATTACTCACTTGAGATGGTTAGTTTTGTATGTCAACCTGACTAGGTTACAATACCCAGGTTTTCAATCAAATATTAATCTAGGTTACTGTAAAGGTATTTTGTAGACATGGTCAACATACACAATCAGTTGACTTTACATAACGGAAATTATTCTTGATAACATGGATGGGCCTCATTCAATCAGTTGGAAGCAAAACGGAGTTTTCTCAAAGAAGAAATTCTGCCTCAATACTGCAGTGTCAACTCCTGCCTGAGTTTCCAGCCTGCCAGCCTGTTCTGCAGATTTCAGACATGCCAGCCCCCACAATCAAGTGAACTGATTCCTTGAAATATATATATCCTACTGGTTCTGTTTCTCTGGAGAACATTGACTGATAGACCACTTTGTCAGATGAATAATGAGATTCAAAGTAGTTAAGCAAGTTGCTCTAGATCACATCTACTAAGTGTAAAGAATTGGACCCAAGTAGATTGACTCCAAACCACACATCCCATCCCCTGCTTCTTCTAACATGTCTGAATCCATTTTAAAAATTCTTTGATTTTGAGAAGTCTCATGGGAGTACTTCAAGTGTCTGTGTACTTATTATAACATTAAAAGTTTATTATTATTTATATACTTAGTATTTATTAAGTTGTACCTGTATGCAGGCATTGTGATGAACATTTTACATGCATTATTTATTTTATATAATCCTCACAACAACCATATAAAATAGTTAATAGTACCATCATTTTATAGATGTCAAATATGAGGATCAGAGATACTAATAACTGGTCCAAAGTCACACAGCTAACAAAAGGCAGAGCTGGGATTCAGTACCATTGCTCTGGTCTGACTTCTCCTGAACTAGTGGAGAACCCAGTGATTTTACAGCCTTAAATTCTAAGGAGCCACTGTTAACCCACTGAGCCACTTTATTATTTGCTCATGAGCCATGTATCTACTTGCTTAGGGTCCTTGGTTCTTCACTCACCTCTAGAATGGATAAAACTTATAGAATAGTCTGTAAAAGTACCAGATCTGTCATTTCTACTCTGGATTAAGTAGTTACCAGTACTGGGCTCTGCCCTAGGTAGGCACAATTTATGAGGTCAATGGCCTTATAAAGAGATATTAAAGAACAGAGAGACCATGTCTTCTGATTCTATGGAATAAGCTTTAAAGTCAGAACACTTAGGTTCAAATTTCTGCTCAGTGACTTTGAGCACATTAACTAACATTTCTGAGCCTTCATTTCTTCATCTGTAAAATGGAAATTATAATTGCTATAGGACTGTTTTGAAGATTTAAAAAGGTACTATGAGGAACACATCAGGCCAGAATATGGAATCACCAAATATGAACTACATGCAACCAGTTATAGAACCTTCAACTCTGGTTATTGGGGTTTCAGGATGACCTGAGCACCTCAGCAGGCAACCTGGGAGCTCTCACTGGGCTCCAAACTGAAAAGTACAAATAAAGCTTTGTCTGTACAATTTACTGGGTATATCTCATACTCAGCAAGTGGCATTTTAAAACATCTATTATCTCACAGTTTCTGTAGGTCAGGAATTCATACATAGCTTAGCTAGTTGCTTCAGTCTCAAGGTCCTTTTTTTGTAAGATTTAATTTATTTATTTGAGAGAAAGAGAGAGCACGAGTGGCATGGGGAGGGGGGACAAGCAGATTCCCTGCTAAGTAGGGAGCCTAATGTGGAGCTCCATCCCAGAAGTCCGGGATCAAGACCTCAACCAAAGGCAGACCCTTAACTGACTGAGCCACCCAAGTGCCCTTCAAGGTCTTTTTTGAGGTCACAGTCAAACTGTCTGCCAGGGCTGCAATCTCTTCTTAAGGCTTGACTTAAAGGGAAAAGATTACATAAGACATAAACACCAGGGGCTGAGGATCCTTGGGGGCCATCTTAGAAGCTCTAATATCATCCAAAGGCAGAAAACTCTGCACTGACCCTTCCACTAGATCATTAGTATGACTTGTTGCCCTCAGGTACTAGAGTATCCTACACCACTGAATTCAGAAGAAATTCTTGTATTGAGAATCAGACACTAAGTCTAATAATAAAAACTACATTAAGATTCTACTTGCACTTCTATGATTTTCATTAGTTTCATTTGTGCCATTATTTCTAGTTTTTGCCAGACAGACTTTTGAAAAATGCTATAAAACTAGACTGTTCCTTCCTTAACTTGTCATCATTTTGCTTCTTGACTCAGGTCCAGGAGGATTTCCTTAACTAATCTTGCCTGGCACAGGGGGATTTTCTTGATCTAAATGAGTTCCTTTACAATATACATATAAGCAAATAATAGCAGGTTATGTGTGGAATAGACAAGGTTGATGACACTTTTTCCTGCCAAATAGAATCAGCTATACCCATAAACGTCTAAGCATTCATTATATGTAATTAACACTCGTGAAAGCCAGGTTATACTCACTGGTACAAAGAACAAAGTGGGGCGGGTTCTTCTCTAAGACAAGTACTTACTTCAGTATTTCTTGTTTACTGTTCTCAACATTTTTAATTTTCCGAACTTGGGGCCTACATAGATCTCCCTAACACTTCTTTGCTGCCTTAGCTGGTCTAACAAGTGTTGATCTCTGAGCTGCTTAACTGTCTAACACTGCTGCCTTTTGTTAACTAAGATTGCCTATCAGCAAAGTCAACTTGATTTTTCATAGACAGTTTTTTCCTCCAAGCTACAACTTTACCTAACCAAACCACAAGTTCTAGACCCTCTTAGTCACCCTTTGTCACATATTCCATATTGTAAAAACTACCCAATTTCACCTGGAGCAAATTCTTTGCCTCTATAGGAAATTAACGCCTTTGGGCAAAGATACCATGTTAAAACATTGCCCAAGCTTGTCCTGTCCAAGCTCTGTATCAAATTTGAGAATATTATTTCTATTTCTGCATCTCCCATAAAATTTACCTGTTCCCTGATGAGTGTCCTCTGTACCCTCTACCTGAAAAACTAATTCGTGGTGAGTTGTTGATCACTGGGAATACCTTTATGAATTACCCTATACAAAAGGATTCCCACTTTAGGTATTGAAGAAAAAAATGCCAGAGAACAAAGGAAATATTTATAGTAGAATTTCTTGCACTCCAGCAGCATAGTAGGATTATTACTTGGGATGTAAGGGCATAACAGTGCTACACTTCAAATTACACTTCAAGTACCCTCCTACTCCACTTAACACAAAAGACTAGTCCTTTATAGAACATACACAAGCTAGAAAGAAATTGCTCTAAAAAAGCACCTCATCACATTGACCTGCTAAAGCTGTCTTTACCTACACAGTTACAAATATTTGGAAATAACCTTAGAAAACCAGGACTTTTTATGTCTTTTAATTTAAAAATAAATGGGCAATAGTACATTGCATGGGAAAGTGTACGACTTTAGTGATTGTCTGGACCAACATCTCCTGACTGGCTTTCTTTTCAGGACTTTAAAAGCATAATTACTGCCGGCTATCAAGTTCCTATGGAACATAAGATTACACAAAAGAATCTTAAGTATTCTATCATCTCTATTGTAGAGAAAAGCAAAGTACCATTTTTATATAGCATTATTTCCAAGGCACAGTGTGTTCTGAGTTACAAAAAACTGCTTGATAGACGAACTTTTGGAAGTCAACCCATTTGCAAGTTAGGAACTTTTTATGTTATATATGTGGCATTTTCCCAGGTTTTTAAACACTATACTTTAGAAGATCCTGTGGGATTTTTTTGCTTCGTTGGTTGTTTTTGTTTTGTTTTGTTTTGTTTTATTATTTTGCTAATCAGCAGAAATCCACATCTTTTCCATGGTGATATTTGCTTCATTTTACCAACATATAGTGAGAGACATAGACCAGCATCTCTCAGACTGGGTATCAGGACATTTTGGTGCATTATAAGAATATCCATGAGTCAAGGCATATTGAGCTGTCTCAATCTCTCTTGCCTCCCACCGCACTTTACCAAGGGACACCTAAACAAACAAAATCTACCCCCAACTTCAATCAAATTATTAATATCATTCCTTTCCTAAATAAAGGGAAGAAACAAAATTAAAACCCAAAGAGGATTTAGTCAGAGACTACTCGAATGAGGTGTCAACACAATACAACTTGATCCCCATCTCCTCTCCTTGGTGCCTGTGGGACAGAAAATGGTCTCCTCAGCCTAGTTTACACAGCTTTTCACAATAAGGTCCCAGTTTTTCCCAGGCTCTGCTCCCTTTATTCCTACATAGAAATCCTCTCCATAATAGTCAGGTAGTCTCTTCATTGGTCCGTGAACATCAGTTCCTGCGTGGCTTTGCTTGCAACATCTCCTCTGCCTGATTGTCTCAGACTGATTCTCTTCACTAACAGGAAGTAGTCTGGTATGTTGAAAAGAAAATGAGTTCTGGAGTGTGAAAAGTCCAGGGTTCAGATCCTGACTCTGCCACTTAACAGTTGTGTGCCTTCAGGCAAAGTTTCTTAGTTTCTCTAAACCTCAGTTCCCTCACCTGAAAAGTGACAATAATAATGTTGCCTACCTTGTAGGAATATTAGTGAGTGCATGTAAGGCACCTAGCCTATGTAAGATTTTCAATAAATAAGATATATCATCATTATTATCCTTTTTCATTTTTTTAAGTCATAACTCATAGCTTAACCTCCAGCCCAGCACACAGGGCATCTACTTTTTCTAAACTCTAATATCTTACTACATCTATATCACATGTCTAGTACTTTAATATCATTAGTTTTTTAAAAAGACTTATTTATTTATTTATTTAAGGTGGGGGAGCAGAGGGAGAGGCAAAGAGAGAATCCTGAAGCAGACTCTGCACTGAGTGTGGAACCTGACATGTGGGGCTCAATCCCAGGATCCTGAGATCATGACCTGAGCCAAAATCAAGAGCTAGCTGCTTAACTGACTGAGCCATCTAAGTGTCCCAATATAATTAGTTTCATTTGTAAGTGCAAATATTTTATCTACCCAAGTACACTGAAAGCTCTTCTAGGGGTAGGCTTATGTCAACCTTCTCTGTATTTTCCCAGATCATCTTTTGTACAGAAGTAGAACCCTCAAAATATCTGTTGATTGTCTAAGAATACAGATGTAGAATCAATAAGCACTAATTGGCAGGATGATGACATACAGCTTAAAGAATAATAAAATTGGATAATAAATGTCACTTGTAACTAACATTTTATTGAACACTTAGAGTTACTAAAAGCAATAGACATAAGTATTTACTGTATTGTAGACACTCTGCCAGACACTTGACAGTTATGTCATTTCATCCTCACAACAACACTATGAGATATTATTAGCCCCATTTTACAGATAAGGAAACTGAGTCTCACAAAAGTTATATAACTTTTCTGGGGTTACATAGCTAGTAAGTAGAGGAACCAGGACCTAGACTGTTTGACTCCAGAATCTGAGTTTTAAACCTGTAAGCATCCTGCTTAATATGGGACAGATACTGTCTTAAGGACTTTACAAATTATCTGTTGGTAACCAGAGTGCACCTTGGTGAAGAAGTCTAGATAAGAGGAAGAATATCAGTATTCATAGTTGAAAAAAACAGAGTTCTAGCTCACCAGATTATCACCACACTCATTCACTGTTTGTAATTCCTGATCATTCTTGAATTGAGGATCCAATCTATGTGGAAGAAGAAGGGAGGGTGATCAAGAGGAAGCACATAGATGAGCAGATGGCTGGAGGAGTAGATGGCCATGTGGGAGAGTACAGGGACTGTCGCCTGCTGTGTGTCCTAGGAAGGCTCAATGTCCATCAAGGAGAAAAAAAAAAGATTGGGAAACGCTGCACAGCACAACAAAACAAATGAAACAAGAGCCTATTCATCCACTTGGAGCAAGAAAAAAGTAACAGTGCCCACTGCCTGTGTGGGTGTTCTTGGCCTTTTCCAGCAAGGTGTATGTTTAAAAAAAGATTAGTACAATAGGGCATGAACAGTCCTATTGAAAACAGCCGCCTGCATAGACTTGGCAGATTTGTACTGTGGAACAGTTCCGTCTGACATTTAAAATGTGGCAAAACTACTTAAATTCAATTTAAAAATAAGTTTTCTATAGCCCCTTATTTTCTTCTTATAAGCATGAGTTCAAAGAAGATAGCATCATGAGCTTTACAGGATGCACCTCAGAATGAATGCTTGCCAAAGACAAGAATATGTGGCACTAAGGGATGACAAGCTGATTAGGCTGCAATGATTCCCAGGCTCGTGCCTGAGAAGACTACTCTCTCAAGAAAGAAAACTTGTGGGTGGAATTTTGATTGGGGTTTGGACTGGGCTGCAGCTCCAAATCACCACAGCCAATTTCACAAAAGGAACATGAGATTGAGAGATCTTTTCTTTAGTAAAGAATGATTCATTCTAATCAACAAATGGCAAAGAGTAAAGGGAACAGAGAGGGACATTTTCTGTAATGTCACTAAGGGATGGATGACTTGGGTCTGCATTCTGAATTCTTCACAGTTGTTGAGCTTGGTCAAAAGGATTACAAAACTCTGGTTGAATGGTTATGTAGCATAGCTACTGGCTTATTCTTATTCCACAGCATAAAGATTTGAAATGCTTCTTGAGGAACCCAAGAGACAGACTTCTTTTTTCTCCAGTGAGGTACTGGCTTAAAAGCATCTATCTACATCCTCTAAAATTTCCCCGTCTTCTTCTTGATGCCTTCTGCTAGAATGTTAGAATGACGGCCAGGAATTAGAGAACATACTGTCACCATATAATAAAAGCTTCTCTGCTTGGAGTATTGCAGTGGGAAATTTCCCTCTTCTCTTGAAACTTCTTCCTCTGTCCCCTTAACAACACCTGCACAAGGGAAAAAGAACTGATATACTTATTGGGCAAAGCTTAAAACATAGATCATGTTGGGGCACCTGGGTGGCTCAGTGGGTTAAAGCCTTTGCTTTAGGCTCAGGTCATGATCCCAGGGTCCTGGGATCGAGCCCCGCATTGGGCTCTCTGCTCAGTGGGGAGCCTGCTTCCCCTCCTTCTCTCTCTGCCTGCCTCTCTGCCTACTTGTGATCTCTGTCTGTCAAAGAAATAAATTAAATTTTTTTAAAAAGATCATGTTACATTTGAACAGTAGATATAGCTATCATTTCAGAACCCATTCATGACACTCTCTCACTTGTACCTCTAGAAGGGGTCTATATCATTGGTATAGATTCAGTCATCCCCTTTTCCTATACCTTCCTCTTTTTTTTTTTACTTCTTGCCTCAGGAACAAACATGACATTCTTTCAGTCTTCTCTCTGTGCCACTCCATATACCTGGTGGGGTCAATGGACTTAGGGCCCTTCTTGAGACCTGGCTTCTCTCTCTTTCCCACTCACTCTCCACTTACATTCTGCTCCAAACAGGCACATTTGAGTACAGAGATCTCAAGATTAGGATTAGGGAGAGGGGGGTAAGTAAGAGACTGCATTAAGCCTCTAGCTTAAGTCCTATCATCCCCTTCTCTTTTACTAAAGGATTATTGAGTATTGACTCAGCTATTACTGAAGTGGTAATTAGATTCCCATTTGATTATTGTTCTTCCTTGATAGAGAACACCGTAAGAAGGATGGGTCACTGAGAGTACAGGAACCAAAAATTTCAGCATCCTACATTATAATACCAATCTGAGACTCTCAAAATGCTATCCCTAACTACTCTTCTGAGTTGGAAACATATCTTGCCTGGATTACTAAAATAGACACCTGTCTATTCCTCCCACTTCCATTTTTACCTTTGTTTTGCCTATCCTTCCCATTATAGCTAGGGTGGGATTGGGAGGGAGACAAACCATAAGTGACTCTTAATCTCACAAAACAAACTGAGGGTTGCTGGGGGGAGGGGGTCGGGAAAGGTGGGTGGGGGAATGGACATTGGGGAGGGTATGTGCTATGGTTAGTGCTGTGAAGTGTGTAAACCTGGCGATTCACAGACATGTACCCCTGGGGATAAAAATTTGTTTATAAAAAAATAAAAATTAAAAAAAAAAGAACTTCCTAATTAGAGAATCTTTTCATTTTACTCTTTCCCTTAAAACCATTTGTTTATTTATTTATCTTTAGCATGACTTTAAAGACTCTTGCTAATCTCGCCCTGGTCAACTGTAAATGAGGTGTTCTCAAAATATATGTCAATAAGAGTCACTCAGTATGTTTGTTCTACCCCAGATTGAGGTTCAGTAAGTCTGAGGAGAAGCCCATAAATCTGAAATGGAACAAGTACCTTAGATTCTGACATGGATATTCTGAGTACCACACTTTGAGAAGCACATACAGACTGACCTTCCCTCATCTTCTTGTTCTCCTCCTCAGCTGATTTCCTCTACTCTTCCTGAAATACTGTGTTCATAAACTCATAAAATCTTGAATGGGAGTAAACCTTAAATATCACTGAAGGGCCTTTCACACTCTATGTAGGCATCTCCTCCACAGTTCGCCTCACAGGTATGTCTCTAGCCCCTGCACCTGATCATGCTGTGGAATTGCTCCAAAGAGTCCAAATTTCATCCGACAAAAGAAAGATCCATGGATAGTAGAGAGACAACTAGATATTTAGTCAGAATTTAGATCCTAACTGCCATTATAAAATTTTTTTATTTCTTTTCAGCATAACAGTATTCATTGTTTTTGCACCATACCCAGTGCTCCATGCAATACGTGCCCTCCCTAATACCCACCACCAGGCTCCCCTAACCTCCCACCCCCCGCCCCTTCAAAACCCCTCAGGTTGTTTTTCAGAGTCCATAGTCTCTCATGGTTCACCTCCCCTTCCAATTTCCCTCAACTCCCTTCTCCTCTCCATCTCCCCATGTCCTCCATGTTATTTGT
Source organism: Mellivora capensis (assembly GCA_004024625.1). NCBI lineage: Eukaryota > Metazoa > Chordata > Mammalia > Carnivora > Mustelidae > Mellivora > Mellivora capensis. The sequence continues at coordinate 15,215 of PISX010020519.1, read as the reverse complement.
TATGCTCCGAAAATAAGTGAAACTATATGATAATTGACTCTTTCTGCTTGACTTATTTCACTCAGCATAATCTCTTCCAGTCCCATCCATGTTGCTACAAAAGTTGGATATTCATCCTTTCTGATGGAGGCATAATACTCCATAGTGTATATGGACCACATCTTCCTTATCCATTCGTCCGTTGAAGGGCATCTTGGTTCTTTCCACAGTTTGGCGACCGTGACCATTGCTGCTATAAACATTGGGGTACAGATGGCCCTGACTGCCACTTTTTAGCTGTGTGATCTTAAACAATCCCTTGATCTAGCCACAACCCAGTTTCCTCTTCTGTAGAAGGTGCTAATGTGAAAGGCAGTGTAGTGTAACAGTTAAGAGTGTGGACTGAAGTCCAGATTGAAGGGAGTCAAACTTTGGCTCTGCTAGCTGCTAGATGTGTGGTCTTGGGAATGTTATGTAACTCCTCCATGCCTCAGCTTAGTTGTCTTGTAAGGTGTACCTGAAAATAGGAGTAACTAACTCATCTGATGAAATGTAAAAGAGTTTATACATGAAAAATGGTTGGCACATAATAGGCACAAAATAAGTGCTAGCTGTTACTGTTTTTCATTAAATTATGGTAATATTTCTGCAGTAACTACCTCATAGGATTGTTAAAAATAAATAAAAATCATATGAAGTGATATATGGTTAAGTGTTCAATAAACTACAAAGTGTCATACAAATGTTATCAGATTTAGCTGAAATCTGTTCTAAAACTAATCTCATACTGCACAGAATTTCTGATACCTCTTCTACATAACAATATCTGAAGATAGATGATTGTGTACCCCCAGTATTAACAGCTTCAGCATTTTCAACAGCTCCTTATATCACATAGCTTATGGCCTTTTCATCATCTTGGTCATGTTTTCTGGATAAGTTATGCTTGATTATTCATTTTTTTATTCATCAAACATTTCCTGAACATCTACTACATTCTAAGCATTATGCTACATGTTGGGGATACAGCAATGACTAAAACAGTTCTTGTCTTCAAAAAGTGTCCAGTGGTCAAAAATATTTCTTAAAATAGAACATTACAACCAAGTGTTACCAGGGATACCTGGATGGCTCAGTTGGAAGAGCATGCAACTCTTGATCTCATGGTTGTGCATTTGAGACCCACATTGGGTGTAGAGTTTACTTAAATACATACATACCTAAACTTTAGGGGAAAAAAAGAACCCAAAATTACCAAAGGACTGGCTGGGCCAACACACCTCTCCTGTATACTACATTTCTACCAGTATAGCCTAAGCCTCCATTAGCATGGTTGATCAGTGGCAATTCACATTGAGCATATACAAATAAACCTTTAGCATTTATACATAGAAATTCCATTGGACCTGATCTTCTGCACCTTACTTTGTACAGTTGATTTTAAATCCAAGAAGTGGGACTTGAAATGTGCACATATTAAATGAACTATTATTTTCACTGTATCTTTCTAGATCTCTTTTCACATGTAAACATTCAAACATATCATTGATAAAAATGGTGAACAAAACACCATCAGAAATTTCCTTTCTGATTGACATAAATTCCTTAATTAGTATGTTTGCAATGGAGTTAATCCAACTATTTACGGAACCACCTAACACTATTGTCATACAGCTCACATTCCAGGCATCCAAATAATAATAGGTAATATTTATTGACCGATTACTAGATATTGCTCTAAAGTCCTTAGATACTGTTCCAAAAATTTCACCTGTATAAACACTTCCTCCCCTCACAACAATCCTATGAAATAGGTGTTACTTTCATTTTGATATTAGAGATCAGAAAACTGGGGAAACAAGAGATGATTTCAACTGCCTGCGATCTCACAGCTAATAAGAGGTAGGGCTACAATTTAAATTATGATATCCCTTTGTTTTTTATTGAACAAGTAAAATGGAATTAACTATGCATAACGTAACCCTTGGTGAACCATAATGGGCCCTCATCACCACCACTGCCTTTTCTTAGTGTTTGCAACCATTTCTTTATGAATTCACTGGAGATTTCCACTAAGGATTGATGTCAACATCACTGGCCTATAATTTCTAGAATCTGATCTCCTCCTCTTTGAAAAATCACATTAGCATTACTTTTATAATTGGCTTCAGTCAAAGACCCCTCTCATTGGATATACTATGCTGTTTCTCTGACCTATGACTAAGCAGCCTGCTTGCATATCATAATTAAAAGTCAACTTCTGGAATTTCATTAAATGTTTAATGAATGTCCTTGGCAGAAAAGCAGAAAGCCTAACAAAAATCTCAAAAATGGCTCTTTAAACCCATTCAGTAGGAAAGAAAATAAAGCAGAAGACAAGAAAGTTTATATTCTGAGCAGACACTGGTAATTATCACATTGGACCACGCATCTGTCTAGCCACCTTCTGTTCACAAGATGAAATTAAAACTGTTGGTGTGCTGGCTTGCTATTCCTGTTAGTTACAGTCTCTTATATGCCTGCAGGTAGGGAGGCTCTGCATTGCTATTTCGTTTCACTGACATTTTAAGAAAGTAGAGTAACCCCTCTGTTTCATTACCTTGTCCCTAATAGGGTCTGTTACCAGATCACCCCCAGAAAAAAATCCATTTATTACTATCTCCTTTTAGTGTTTTTCTTTTTTATCTTTCTGCTAACTTTCTATGGAGAAACTTTATGTGAGCACTTGACGGGAGAAGATGAGAAAGTGGGAAGAAAGAAAAAAATTGCTGGCTGTTATTCTTGGTTATACACTGTGGCAACTTTTTGGTCAAAATCGTTCAAGTCTCTATCAATTTTAAGGGAAATTATTAACAGCCAAGTTAGAAATGTAAATCCTCAAAAAATTTAGATCGTGTTCTGACTTGTATATTATAGACTATGAGTTCAGAGTTAATTTGTGTGTGTGTGTGTTGAAGGGAGAAGGTTGTATGCTCAAACTGAGCATATATTTCTACATATATGGACATTATAATTTCAATCCATTTTAATAATTTCAATTATTTACCATTTCAATTATTATTTGCAATTTCAATTTAGCAAATGTTTCAGGCACTATTGCAGGATCTGGAGACAGAATGGTGAATAAGACAAATGTGGCCCCTGCCCTCATGGAGCTAATATCTTAGTTGGAAAGACAAAATATAGAAGTCAATGAATAAATAAATGAGATAATCATAGTAAGATAATAAATGCTTTGAATTAAATAAAATGAAGGGATGTGATTGAGCATGACAAGAGGATATGTTGGAACCACTTTATTTTATTTTCTTTAAAGATTTTATTTATTTATTTATTTAACAGACAGAGATCACAAGTAGGCAGAGAAGCAGGCAGAGAGAGAGGAGGAAGCAGGCTCCCTGCTGAGCAGAGAGCCTGATGTGGGGCTCAATCCCAGGACCACGGGATCATGACCCGAGCCAAAGGCAGAGGCTTTAACCCACTGAGCCACCCAGGCACCCCACTGGAACCACTTTAGATAGCAACAAGGAAGGGCTACTCAAGGAGGTGATATTTGATCTGAAATTTATACACTATCCCATTGGAATAACAAGCAGAAGAGTTGGCATAGAGAAGAGTGAATACTGGGAAAGCCCCGAGGCAGGAAAGAGTTTAGTGTGTTAAAGGAACAGCAAGTAAGCTGACATGCTAGAGGGTAGTGTTAAGGGGGAGAGGGTACCATAGAACACTGAAAAGGAGGGCGGGTGCCAGCTCATGTAGGGCCTTGTAAACTGTGGTAGGGATTAGGCAGTTTTGAGCAGGAAAGTGGCTTAACTCAATTTACATCAAGATTTTGGGACGCCCCACCTTAAAGAAATCTGCTTAGCATTTTTAACCAAGTAGTTCCCAAGTACATTTGATCTCTAAAGACTTTCATCCCTATAGAATACATTTTAATATCTTGCATAATATTATCCCATAGCATGCCATTTTAGGAAATATTTGAGATAAATTTGTGAGTAAAATATCTGTTTTGTAGTATTATGGGATGTTTGAAGATGTACTGAAAATACAGATATACAGATGAATACAGGCAGACAGATGATGTAGACAAATACTGACCTTTTTGCCTGAGTTTTAGACAGGGTACTGTGTAAATCTCAGAGTTGGGTTGGGTTTGGAGAGAAGGAGGTTAAAATTCTTATAGTCTTCCAAAATAAGCACATTTTCTTTTCTAAAGCACTGGCACTGACTGTTGTCAAGAAGACTTCTATTTTATCTGTCTTCTCTCCAACTTTTGTCCACACAGGGCTCTGGAGGAAAAGCAGTTTGATGTAGAGCAATGTTGGTGTGGTTTACTTTAAGAAATGAATCAGTACTGCACCATCATTTTTTATAATATGTTTCAGAATAGGAAAGGAGAGATGGAAAGTACATAGGAAACAACAGCTGAGTGATAGGTGAGAGAAGGGGGATGTTCAAGTTGAATCTTTGGGGCTCAAAACAGGATGGATGTTAGGGTCTTTCCAAACAAAGTCATCCCCTTCCTGTGCGATATCAGAAGGATGATGACAACATGATCTTAGCGGAAGAAAGGAATTGATGGGAGACAGTCTAGCTGAGTGCTTAAAAGCATGGGCTTTGAAATCAGGCTTGGGTTCTAGGCCCAGCTCTGTCAGTTACTAGCTGTGTGGCTTCAGACAAGTTATTTAATCTCTCTGAGACTTAGTTTCCTCATCTATGAAATAAGGATGATAATAGGATCTAGCTCAAAAGAATGTTGAAGGGATTAAATGAAATTATATATGTAAAAATCTGAGTGCAGTACTTTGATGATATGTATTAAAAAATATTCCTATTGCCAAATTTATGAATGTCTAGGCATTTGCAAGAGTGGGGAATGGAAATATAGTTCAGTGTTATCCAGTGAAACTTTCTGTAATAATAGAAAAATCCTTTATCTGAGCCTAGTAGATTAGCCACTAGTCACGAGGTACAATGTGAGCACATGAAATTTTTCTACTTCAAGGAACTAAATATTAGTTACTAATATTAGTTAGAACTAAATTTAGTTAGAACTAAAATATTGATCATTTAACTTTAATTAAATTCAGATTTAAGTAGCCGTGTGTCTCTACTGGCTACTATATTGGACAGTGCAACTCTAGGTGCTCAGAATTCTGGGACTGATGGGGACAGAAAATATTTGAAATGCTTCTGGATTTGGAAGGGGAAGGAGCAAAGAGGGAAAAAAAGAGGGTAGATTTTAAAAGGGAGACAAAAAGAAAGAATGACACTTCCAAAAGAATTAAGATGAGAATTTAAGAAATACTATTATTGATTCTATCATCAAGCCAAATAGGAACCTTATAAGAGGATGTCATCTATGACATCCCCTTAAGAAGTTGAAAGGTCCACTACATATGTATGTTTCCCTTGGATATAGAATCCAATTTCTCTCAGCCCTTCTTGACCTTTTTTGTATTTTCAGCCTGTGTCATTTCCTAAGGTTATGGGTTCCATGTGTTTACCACCTTCAGGATAAAGTGGTATTTCTACTTTATTACCTTCAAGCTACCTCCTCTAGCTCCAAGTAATAGTACTTGTCTTTGACGAGTTCTGAGTGCTTTAAAGATATTCCCAAATGACCTAGTAACAAGTGAGCATGTCAGTTCTTTCCCTGAGAGTCTTGGCTAATGTAACTGCATTTGGTTTTCAGGGGACTCAGGGTCAGATGGGCTACACCAAACTGTCCTTGTTTGTTCTACCCTGCCTTATCACTTGAAACTCCTCTGATTATGTTTTTCTGTTAGGTAAAGACTTCGCTTTTAAAAACCCATTAAAATGCAAGGATATCATACTTGAAGACAGAAGCAATCACTTAGCACCTTGACTTATTTTTTTCTTCCACATTGGTTTTTTACAACCTGCAACTATGTTAGTTTGGATTTTGAAACTCTAAAAAACAATCTGAGGGTTTTGAAGGGGCGGGGGGTGGGGGGTTGGGGGAGCCAGGTGGTGGGTATTATGGAGGGCACGCATTGCATGGAGCACTGGGTGTGGTGTAAAACTATGAATTCTGTTACGCTGAAAAGAAATGAAATTAATAAAAAAAGTGAAAACATTGCTCATACCTTTACAAAAAAAAAGTATATGGGGAAAGGCCCAAATAATAGATGGTCTGCTGCATAATATGGGATGGGGTACAGAAGAATAAGTAGAATAAGAGCCCTGTGCTCCTATACAGTAAGCAAAAAGAGACAAGTGAAGAAAGGCATCAAATAACACCAATGTCAACACAATTCAAGTTTTTACCTCTTCCACAATGGGACTCTTTTTGTTGTTTCATTATTTCACATGGCTGGACCAAGTTACAGGGTTCAGAAACCACAAGATGAAGATGCTCTAACTCCCTTGACAAACAACTAATGATTCACTGGTGATAAACAGTAAAAACTAATGCTTCATTGGACTGATCATCTTCCTGAGAACTTTATTTGGCCTTTGAGTGTTTTCCAGTCAATCTTCTTTATGTAGAGATTTTAACTGATTCCATGAGGCCCTCAGTTTGGCCTCTTTTGACTCCATCTTTCCTGAATCTGTCAGTAAAATAGCAATACATCATTTTCCCCTAGACCTACATCTTGTAAGTGACACTGGCCCAGTACAAACTGAGTTCAAAGATAATCAGTATTCAGGTAATGACACTTTATAGGAAACTATGTTTTCCATTAAATTTAACAAATAGTTCTTGAGCATCTCTATGTAAGGCTGTAAGGGACACAAGCATAAATTTAGAAAAGAATTTCCTGTCTTCAAGAAGCATATGATATGGAATATGATTTTCTTCTTCTTTAGGCAATTCAATATTTATGACAGTTTTATTTAGTACCTACTGTGCCAGAAACTGCTAGGAATTAAGCAGGTAATGGGGAACAAGATAGACACATTCCATGCCCTCACAGAGCTTTGCATGCCAAAGACATTCGTGACTTATTTTGGTGTAAGTCTCAGCTCATCTTAGTTTACCTACCATGAAAGCCATCTATTTAGGTATTTATCTTGTTTCCCTTAGGGATAACATGAAAGGAAGAGATGATATTTAACATACAGTTGAAAGGATCTTAGCAAACAAGTATGAAAAAGAGGGCATTTGAGTCAGGAGAAACAGTGCAGCTAGAGTCATGAATGTCTCCAAGATATGCAAGTACTTAAGTTTCAAAGGATAATAGGGTTCATGGGTGGATAATAAGAAGTAAAGCTGGAAAATTAGATTGGTAGAACACCACTGAGAGCTTTAAATGTGAGGGTGAGAATTCTATACTTAATTTGGTAGACAGGGTTCAATTGTACAAGGCCACATATACCTTGTAGGTCTAGAGTTTTTTGAATGAAGAATTATATGACCAAAATGAACTCTCAGAAGATTAATCTGGCATCCTATGTTGGACGGCTAGGAGGTAAGGAAGACAGGAGGCAAGGAGACATGTTAAAAAGTTTCTGTAAAAGTCCAGACAAAAGGGGCGCCTTGGTGGCTCAGTGGGTTAAGCCTCTGCCTTCAGCTCAGGTCATGATCCCAGGGTCCTGGGATCAAGCCCTACATCAGGCTCTCTGCTCAGTGGGGAGCCTGCTTCCCCCTCTTTCTTTGCTTGCCTCTCAGCCTACTTGTGATCTCTGTCAAATAAATAAACAAAATCTTTTTTTAAAAAGTCCAGACAAAAGGCAATGAGCGCCCCCAAAGATACAGATGTGGTGAAAAGAAGGGCCATCTGTACCCCAATGTTTATAGCAGCAATGGCCATGCTCGCCAAACTGTGGAAAGAACCAAGATGCCTTTCAACAGACGAATGGATACAGAAGATGTGGTCCATATACACTATGGAGTATTATGCCTCCATCAGAAAGGATGAATACCCGACTTTTGTAGCAACATGGACGGGACTGGAAGAGATTATGCTGAGTGAAATAAGTCAAGCAGAGAGAGTCAACTATCATATGGTTTCACTTATTTGCGGAGCATAACAAATAACACGGAGGACATGGGGAGATGGAGA
>PISX010020518.1:0-35636 GCA_004024625.1 Mellivora capensis | reverse complement strand
AATGGGCAGAGGATCTGAATAGACATTTTTCCAAAGATGAAGTACAGATGGCCAACAAGCACATGAAAAGATGCTCAATGTCACTAATTGTTGGGAAAATGCAAATCAAAACCACAGTGAGATACCAGCTCATCCCAGTCAGAACGGCTAAAATTAACAAGTCTGGAAATGACAGATGTTGCCGAGGATTCGGAGAAAGCGGAACCCTCTTACACTGTTGGTGGGAATGCAAGCTGGAGCAGCCACTCTGGAAGACAGTGTTCCTCAAAAAGTTGAAAATAGAGCTACCCTATGGCCCAGCAATCGCACTACTGGGTATTTACCCTAAAGATACAAATGTAGTGATCTGAAGGGGCACGTGCACCCGAATGTTTATAGCAGCAATGTCCACAATAGCCAAACTATGGAAAGAGCCTAGATGTCCATTGGCAGATGAATAGATAAAGAAGATGTGATGTACATATACAATGGAATATGACTCAACCAAAAAAAAAAGACATCTTGTCATTTGCAACAATATTATGTTATGCTAACTGAAATATGTCAATCAGAGAAAGACAATTACCATAAAATCTCACTGATAGGGACGCCTGGGTGGCTCAGTTGGTTGGCCGACTGCCTTCGGCTCAGGTCATGATCCTGGAGACCGGGATCGAGTCCCGCATCGGGCTCCCAGCTCCACGGGGAGTCTGCTTCTCCCTCTGGCCTTCTCCTCGCTCATGCTCTCTCACTGCCTCTCTCTCAAATAAATAAATAAAATCTTTAAAAAAAAATCTCACTGATATGTGGAATTTACGAAACAAAACAGATGATCATAGGGAGAGAGAGCTTAAAGTAAAACAAGATGAAATCAGAAAGACAAACCATAAGAGACTCTTAAGCATAGGAAACAAACTGAGGATTGCTGGAGGGAAGGTAAGTGGGAGGATGTGGAAACTGGGTGATGGACATTAAGGAGGGCACGTGATGTAATGAGCACTGGGTGTTATATAAGACTGATGAATCACTGACCTCTACCTCTGAAACAAATAATGTTATATGTTAATTGAATTTAAATTAAAAAAAAGAAACAAACACACAAAAAGCATTGAAAAATAATTTACTAATATTTTTCAAAGAGGAATTGGACTCCAGAAGACAACCAAAGTAACCAATTATTAATGACCATAAATATTTATTCTTTGGAATTCTGTGTTTTCTCATTGTTGAAATAGGAGAATTTGTTTCTTGTTTCACAGCAACATAACTGACCCAGAAGTGAAAACTTCATATAATCCTAAATCTAAGAAGTTTAGTGATTCATCTTCAGGGCTTATACATATAATCTATTTTCTGGAATTATGCTGTTACTTTACTGCTTTTCTTTATTCCTTATGTTTAATGTGTCCAGGTGTATAATTTGTCTCCTTATGTATATGACAGTTTCAGTGATGGAGCAGAGACTAAGAGTATAGTCAGTTGTCAAGTCCTGGCAATATTATTTAGCCAATTTACTCAATCTCTATAAGCCTAAATTTCCTCATCTGTAATGTGAAATTAAAGATTATGCCTTCTTTGGGGCACATGGGTGGCTCAGTTGGTTAAAGCATCTGCCTTCGGCTCCAGGTCCTGGGATCGAGCCCTACATCAGGCTTCCTGATCAGTGGGGAGTCTGCTTCTCCCTCTCCCTCTGCCCTTCCTGCCAACTCATGCTCTCTCTCTCTCTCAAATAAATAAGATCTTTAAAAAAAATTATGCTTTCTTCTTGACATAATAAATGTAAGTCAAAATCTGGCAATATAAAAACACTAAATCAATTTTAAACAACAACAATAATAATTTAAAAAGAAAGTCCATGTGCAACTCTGTAAGTGAACATCATTGCTTTACATCCGACATCATCCAGAAAATACTTAATTCCGAAAGAAAACAGCATTCTGGGATGTCTCTAGAAATTATGACATCATATTACGAAGAGTCAGATGGGTGAGAAAATTATCTGTGGTCTTCTTCTGACATGTGTCGATTAGGGAAATGCAAACATATACCATGAGCAACAGTGAGAAAGGAACAAAATTCTAAAGATCACCTTATTCAGGGGCACCTGGGTGGCTCAGTGGGTTAAAGCCTCTATCTTTGGCTCAGGTCATGATCCCAGAGTCCTGGGATTGAGCCCCACGTCCCGCTCTCTGCCCAGCAGGGAGCCTGCTTCTCTTCCTCTCTCTCTGCCTGCCTCTCTGCCTACTTGTGATCTGTCAAATAAATAAATAAAATCTTTATTTAAAAAAATCACCTTGGGGGACGCCTGGGTGGCTCAGTTGGTTGGACGACTGCCTTCAGCTCAGGTCATGATCCCGGAGTTCCGGGATCGAGTCCCGCGTCGGGCTCCCAGCTCCACGGGGAGTCTGCTTCTCCCTCTGACCTTCTCCTCGCTCATGCTTCTCTCACTGTCTCTCTCTCAAATAAATAAATAAAATCTTTAAAAAAAAAAAAAATCACCTTGGGACACCTGAGTGGCTCAGTTGGTTAAGCAGCTGCCTTCAGCTCAGGTCATGATCCCAGCGTCTTGGGATCGAGTCCCACATTGGGCTCCTTGCTCGGCAGGGAGCCTGCTTCTCCCTCTGCCTCTGCCTGCCACTCTGTCTGCCTGTGCTCTCTCTCTCTCGCTCTCTCTCTGACAAATAAATAAATAAAATCTTTAATATATATATATATAAATAAAAAAAATCACCTTACTCAAAACATTTTTTGTGTCTTTGTTAGAATTAGAAACAATGCCCAGCAAAGCTCAAATACCAAGAAGCCCAATACCGAGAAGGAGAATTAGAAATCAGTTGATAAAATCAACTGGTACACAGAAAATAAAATAACACTGGAAAATTCTACTGGGGGCAAATGAAAAACTACCCCAGATCTTGAAACACTATATGGAACATAGTGAAATATTCTTTTTGGCATTTATGAGATTACTACAGAGACAGATTATAAAATAGAAAGAATTTTATCTGTAAGTATCACACAATTTCACTTGCTTCCTCAAGAAAGTAGGCTACAGAGAAAAGCAAAAATTCATGGTTGAAGATAGTGTTAAGTATGTTATGCTTAAAAGATAGGAGTATCTTCATAAGACTTATAATTGCAGAAATTTGGGGAAAAGAATTATAATGCAATGTTTTAAAATATCCATAATCATAAACATGTAGAGATAAACACACTTAGTAACACATTTGATACACTTTACTGAGGTTTCTTACATTATAATTTTTAAAGGATTGATAATGTATACAGAATTTGGCATCATGTTTGCAACTGATAACATAACATTACATAAGCATTTACCATGTAAACAACAGTGTTTTGTAAGCATAATTTTAATTATCATAATATTCAATATTATTATTTATTGTATTCTAATATTTAACAATTTCTGAAAGCATTTTCATATTTGTTACTTCCACATTTATCTTCCTAGAAATACCTCTCTGCTCTTTAGGAATAAAGCTTTATGTACAATAGGAAATAATTGTCAAATTGTTTCCAGAAAAGTTATACCAAAATAAATCTTCATCTCTAACAAATTGTCATATCTAACTATCGTTAACAAAACCAGCATAAGATGTAATAATTGTAATCATCTTTTCCAGTTTTGGAGAAAGAATTTAACATCACCTTGCTGTTGTAATTTTGATTTGATTAATTTTGTATTCTGTCGAACATTTAAAATAAATTTGATGATCTACCTTGCATCTTTTGTTAAGTTATTAATTCAAAGTGGGGTTCTTAATGATTTGCACATGCTTTTATTGGCTGACATTAAATTTTAGGTAGTCAGTAAATGTTTCTCAAGTTGTATGTTGCCAATGAATTGTGGTCGTATGTTTTTTTTTTAATTTAGTGAGGACTCTAATTTACCATACACAAAATTATTTTGTCCTTTGGTGCTTCTTCTGTTTATTTTAAGATAAGAAAATTGTCCTCCAACTTTTAAGATTTGCTTTCAAGATTTTTATTAATCATTTAGTAACAATTAACTTGATTTCATCTGGAATTTCTTAGTGTGTGTATATAGATGTATATACACATATATAACACATTTGTATGTATTTTATATGTATATGTGTGTATACATGCATATAATATATCCCACACCAAATCCAATAAAGTTATGCAACAGAAAACAAAAAAACAGGAGACATAGTCAGAGATAATATTTGTAATGTATACAACTGGAAATGTGTTATTCGTGTCTCTTATATATGTCAAAATCTCCTTAAAAACCACAAGAGAAAGACAGGGACCCCAAACGACATTTGGACAATTTCTGGAACAATAATTCACAGAAGGGGATACCCAATGGTTAGATAGCCTTTGAAAATACACTTGACTTCACTAGCAATTACAAAAATGCGTATCAGAAGACCAGGAAGATACTGTACTTCACCATGATGCTGACTAAAAACATCAACCAGATCATCTCAAGGGCTGGTGAAGATGTAGGAGAATAGAAAATGCCAGACACTATTGGTGGCATGGTAAACAAGTATGTTAATGCCAGAGTATAATTTGGAAATGTTTTTGAATTGAACGTGTATATGCCCTCTGACACCTCAGCTTTTTGCCCGATGGTAAACAGCACAGACAGCTTTATAGGGAAACATACAAAAGTATTCACAAATTAAGATATAAGGTGAATATAAATGTGAGTGAGGCAAATAAAAAAAAAAGCAAAAGTTACTAAGAATCATTTAGATTTAAATCAACATGCAGAGATCTGAAAAAATAGCACTGGGTGCCAAGATCAGAATCAGAATAGAACATCACCCAATAATTCATGCATATTAAGTACAAACCTATAAATGACTATGCAAGAGAGAAGAGGATTTGGGGAATGGGTTTGAGGGAACGGGCTGGGTATTAATGTGTAGATGTACACACACATTCCTAGAGTCCTGGGCTGATGAAGGCAGCGTGCTTGAAAGGAGGCATATAAGGGGTGCCTGGCTGGCCCAGTTGGTAGAGCATGTGACTCTTGATCTTGGGGTTGTGAGTTTGAGCCCCATGCTGGGTGTAGAGCTTACTTAAAAATAAAATCTTAAAGAAAAAAAAAAAGAGGGATGCCTGGGTGGCTCAGTGGGTTAAGCCTCTGCCTTCAGCTCAGGTCATGATCCCGGGGTCCTGGGATCGAGCCCCGCATCAGGCTCTCTGCTCAGCAGGGAGCCTGCTTCTCCCTCTCCCTCTGCCTGCCATTCTCCTTGCTGGTGAGCTCTTTCTCTCTCTCAAATAAATAAGTAAAATCTTTTAAAAAAGAGAGAGAGAGGGGCACCTGGGTGGCTCAGTGAGTTAAAGCCTCTGCTTTTGGCTCAGGTCATGGTCCCAGGGTCCTGGGATCGAGCCCCATATCGGGCTCTCTGCTCCGTGGAGAGCCTGCTTCCTCCTCTCTCTCCCTGCCTGCCTCTCTCGCCTACTTGTAATCTCTGTCTGTCAAATAAATAAATAGAATCTTAAAAAAAAAATAAAAGAGAGAGAGAGAAGTTTAGGAAAAAAATATAGTAAATAATAAATGAGAAGAAAACATATATTTGAGGGAAATAAAGAGGCTAGAAGTAAGTCATACATAAACAGATTGCAAGGTAAATAAATGAGAGGAGGAGAGGAAGAAGAAAATCAAGAAAATGTAAAAAGCACTATAAACATATGAAAAATCAACAAAACAAAATAAGAGATGATATATCACATTATAAAATCATAAAGGGAGAAGACGTCAAAGTAGAGAGTAGAAAGGAAATGTAAAAGAAAGAGAGAAACATGAAAAACTGTGAGCTGTAAGGGTCACCGAGCCAAATGACTAGATGACCAAGAGAGAGACAAGCAACAATAAAAGAAGAGGTGGTAAAGGAAACAGAATAAATGGAAAAACTATACAAGACCGCATCCCAACGATGAATTAAATGTATGCAAAGGCCTTAAAGAAAAGAGGGGTAAAGAATTGAGAGAATTGAAAGGAAATTATAACTGGAAAGTTTTCTGAGCACAGGAAAAGACAGAAATGAGCTAAAGCAGCAAAACGAGTGGAAGAAGGGGCACCTGAGTGTCTCGGTCGGCTAAGTGTCCCACTCTTGATCTCAGCTCTGGTCTCGATCTCAAGATTGTGAGTTCAAGCCCTGCACTGGGCTCCACGCTGGGTGTGGAGCCTACTAAGGAAGAAAGAAAGAAAAGAAAGGAAGGAAGGACGAAAGAAAGAAAAGAGAGCAGTGAAAGTGAGCTACAGATAAAGGATGGAAAGCAGCGAGAATATTAATAGTAGAATATTAAATTAGTAGGCCCCTTTATGGGCCATGCAGACTCCTAAACAACTTACCTGTGATAATTCATTGAATCTTCAAGAGAAAGTTGCTGGTTTTGTTCCCACTTTACAGGTGAGGACGTGGAAACGCAGGTGGTCCAAACATAATGCCCAAGGTCAGCCATCTAGTAAGGGACAGAGCTGAGATTCAGCCCAGGAAGCCCAGACTACAGATTCAGTTCTCCTAACATTGTGCCGTGACATCTCATAAGGAGGAGCGACCGTGGGATAAAATCGGAAAAAAAAACCCAGAAGATGATGGAGAGATGTGGGTGAGAAAAGGAAGCATGAAAGAGATGAAGACAAGATATGCAATGTGGAAAGAAGAGAAAGCAAGGAAGAAAAAGAATGAGAGAAAAAAGAAAACCAGAAGGCAAATAAATGAGGAAAAATGGAGAGGACGCATACTGGAAAGAGGAGAACAACATGATGGTGAGCCTCAAGGAGAGTCTTTTCATTCCGTGTGGGAGCCGAGGTGGAAGCGACCCACCTGAAGAAGTTGGCTGCCTTTCCCCCACACGCAGGTGGGATGCAAACCTTGAAAAAGGAAGAAATAAAAATAGCCTCAGGACGCCTGGGTGGCTCAGTTGGTTAAGCAGCTGCCTTCGGCTCAGGTTATGATCCCAGCGTCCTGGGATCGAGTCCCACATCGGGCTCCTTGCTCGGCAGGGAGCCTGCTTCTGCCTGCCACTCTGTCTGCTTGTGCTTGCTCGCTCTCTCTCCCTCTCTCTGACAAATAAATAAATTTTTAAAAAATCTCTTAAAAAAAATATCCTCAATGAGGAGATGACTAAGTTGACTGGCATTACCCTTCCTTTTGAAACGAAAGCAGGAGATAGAACATACGTACATCTGATAGAACAAAGTTTGTTAATTCATTTAAATGCCTAACATGTCACTGATACTTGATTCTACAAAGAATTATTATGTGAGAATTTGCAAAAGGCATATGAAAAGCGTTTTGAAGATGCCTACTTTATGGTGAATGATTACGGACCACACTCAGCAGATCACTTAACTCCTAAGCCTCCTTGTTTCCAGCATGACAGCACGTAAGTCACAATTCAAAGACCAGGATTTGTTCATCTTTATTTATAGATTATGATTTTTGATTGCCGGACACTTAGATCTAGTGGTGTACTGGTAAACCAGCTCTTTGAAGTAAAAAGTACTCATTGGTAGTGTTTGCTGATTTCCATGATTTTAAACTGCAAATGGTTTAACAACGGAATTGCAAAATTCCTGAATATGTTCTCAAGAGCTACTATGAGCCAACTCCCTAAAACACCGCTGCGTTAAAAAGAAAAAAAAAATAGTACCATGAATTTACAGCTTTTTTTTTTTCCTTTCTGAGCTCATGGAAAAGCATTTGTGGCAGAGATGTTGTGACACCAACCACTTTAATGTACAAATATGCCCAAGGGTGACTACGTGATTATTGAATGTTTGAGTACATTTAAAAAAGAAATCATCTGACCTAAAAGCATTCTTCAAAGTCTTCATCCATGAGGGCAAAGACTTTTTCAGGCTAAGTGTATGCTACTCATATGCATGATGCCTCCAAAATTATGCACTGACTTTCACTAATGTGAGAAAAATAATGTATTAAGCTCTAGCTACTTCCTTGTGCTAGTTACCGGAAGTCGTGTGGCCTCAGCAAAGCCATTAAGCTGAGTAGCTTCCCTATAAAATTAAACTCACCTGACAAATTGTTGAGAGAATTACCCACACCAGGTCAAGACCTCATCCTCCCTGTAGAAGATATTGAGGCCTCAAAACTTAATCCCATCTGCTCATAACACCAGGCTCTAGTCACATAATGTACACTTGAGTTTTGCCTCTCAGATAGAAAATATCTTTGATTGATACTTTGATCTAACCCACTGTATCCTCCCTCACAGTTTAACCAATCAATAGGTGTCCTGATGCTTCTGCCTCTCCCTCCCCATCTATAACCTTTGGTTTTGTAAATGTCTGCACGTCGTCCCTCCACCTGTTATCTCCTCCTGGTGATAGGATTACAAAACAGGAAGTGTGTTTCAAAGTCTTCTCTGATAAGATCTCTAGAAACAGGGAGGCAGTAATGAACAATACATCCGACAGGGCACATATTCATTCCATTTTCCCCTCTCTGCATTTAGAGTCAACTCTTAACGAGGAAGCTCTTGGGAATCCAATACCTAACTTTGAAACAATGGTCCACAACATAATTGTTGACAAACAACGAAACGTTATCATTGCTTCCTCAATCCTGGAGTCAGTCTAGGGATGCATTTCTGGGTGTTTTCTATGGAAAATTTGATAACTCATGATAAGGCTTCTATGCCAAAGGCACCAATATCTGTGGATCTGCTTTTATGTCCTGGGCATTGTGCACAAATGTACATCTGTTCTCTAGACTGATCACTGCAGATATTATCAGAAAAGAAGCTTTAAACACAAGGGGAAACTTGGAAGCAATAATACATTGGAGAGCACCATTGCAGAGTAAATGTCACCCCACACTGCTTCTTGGACATTCTTTCCTCAACATCAGTTCAAATGAACCCAGTGCCACTCAGCCCACCAATCACCACATGTTCCCACAGAATACACTTTTATTACTAGGATTTAAGTAAACGCTATCTCGGTCGTCTGGAACATGAGCATAAAGAGAAAGAAATATTGTTCTTCCCTGTATACCCTCAAACTGAGGTCCTCATAGTCAAAGGTATATTGAATATTATAACATTGAATACAACATCCTGATTTCAGAATTTTTCCCTAGAAAGTTGCTTTGAGATATTCATTGGCAGTTGGAACACAACCTCTCCTGATATAATTGTGCTTTTTCCATGTATCTCTTTGAAAACTGGATAAAGGCAGATTATTTCCACTTCCATGTTGATCATGCCACTCAAAATATTTCAATATGGGATTTGGGCTATTTGTCCTCTGATAGCTACACCATTCTAGCAGTTCTGTCCAAATAATGCTTGGGGGGCAGCCTTTCATTCTTAGGTATGATGTAAGCTGTGGGTTTGTCATATATGGTCTTTATTATGTTGAGGTAAATTCCTTCTACATATAATTTGTTGAGAGTCTTTATCATGAAATGATGTTGCATTTTGTCAAGGGTAACATGTATTGTCAAAAAAACCCACAAAAACATTTATTGTCAAATTTTTGTCAAATGCATTCATTGAGATGATCATTTGATTTTTTTCTTAATTCTGTCAGTGTACTATATGACACTTACTGATTTGGTATGTTGAGCCATCCTTGCATCCCAAGAACAAATCTCAACTGATTGTGGCATATGATCCTTTTAATACGCTGTTCAATTGGGTTTGCTGGTATTTTGTTGAGGGGCACCACGATATTGTGAGACTTTTCTCCAGAAGCTTGAAAAAATTCTGACAATGAATATTATAGACAAATTACCTTGTGCTTCTGCCAGAAGGAGGACAAAAAGAACCATTTTTTAAATACAGCAGAGAATCCTGTTCTTCTTAACAAAACCTACACCCAGGAAGAACTAGCTAATCGGACCTAGCCTGCTGAGATCCTATCAGAACTGAACCTGACCTGGTAAGAGACGAACACCTAACTCCCACCAGCTCTAGCCCTCCATGTGGGAGAAGCCTACCCATCTTCTCCCACCTACAAGTGGACAAAAGAATCCAAGAAACAATTGTGAATCCCACAGTCCAGAGGCATAGACTTATAAAAAGATTAAGTCCTAATCATAGAATGATAGAATGCTTCCTCTCGCCCCACACCTCACTACCACATTACTAAAGGTCTAGTAAAACAGTTCCTTTTACCCAGCACACGGTGCCTGGCTACCAAGAAAAACTCACATATTGTATGGGTTCACTTTTTGTGGAATCTTAAAAAGACGAACTCATGGAAACAGAGAGGAGATTGGTAGTTGCCCAGGACGGAGTTGGTGGTGGCCTTGGGGACAATAAGGAGATATCCGTCAAAAGGAATAAATTTCAATTATAAGGTGAGTATGTTTTAGGCATCTAATGTACAGCATGCTGACTACAATAATACTGTATTATATGCATGAAATTTGCTAAAAGAGTATCTTAAATGTTCTCACCACAACAAAAAATGGTAATTATGCGAGGTGATGGATGTGTTAACTAACTGTATTCTGATAATCGTTTCCCAATGAATATATATACAGAATCATCACATTGTACACTATAAATTTACACAATGTTTTATGTCAATTACATTTCAATAAAGCTGGGAAAAATTACAAGGCATACAACAAAAAAAAAGAGAAAGAAAACACAATTTGAAGAGACAGAGTAAGCATCAAAACCAGACTTGACAGGGATATCGGAATATCAGACCCAGACTTTAAAACAACTGTGATTAATATTATAAGGACTCTACCTGATATAGTAGATAGCATGCCAGAACAGATGGGTAAAGTAAACAGAGACAGGGAAAAACATAATGGAAATGAAGAATGCTTTTGATCAATGCTTATTGGTAGACCGAAAACAGTAAGTTTCTCTGAGCTAGAGGATAACTCAAAAGCTAATAAAGGAATACTTTTTAAAAAACTCTGCCTACAGGGGCGCCTGGGTGGCTCAGTCAGTTAAGTGTCTGCCTTCAGCTCTCAGGTCATGATCCCAGGGTCCTGGGATCAAGCCCCACATCGGCCTCTCAGCTCAGTGGGGAGCCTGCTTCTGCCTCTCCCACTCTCCTCTGCTGGTTCTCTCTCTCTCTCTGCCAAGTAAATAAATAAAATATTTAAAAATAAATAATTAAAAATTTAAAAATTAAAACTCTGCCTACTGTTGGGTCCATGGTCAAAGGAGCGAGACTGATACAAAGCAAAGGTCAAGCAAAGCTTTACTTCACGCCAAGCATCAAGAATCAAACTGACCGGCCAGGGACCTCTCTTGCAAAGAGGCGACCTCTCTCTTCTTTACAGACTAGCTTTTAAGGGCAAAGGCCATGTGGTTGGGCCTGGCCACGCACAGGTGACCAATGAGATTGTAACACAGAGAAAGCTGCACAGTCCTGCTAGGTCACATATAAGTGACCAATTGAATTACAATTTACCCTATAGTAGATATTTGAACTAACCTATCACCTTAGTCAGAATTGGCGCCCAAAGGGCACCCAAAAGGTGGGGCCCATATTCCTTGGTAGCTAGGAGACAGTATGCGCCCCCACTGATTGAATACCTCCACCTGGCCTGACCCACCCTTGTATTTGGGCTTTGTTACCTGGGACTGGTTTCCTGGACTTGTTTTTAAGTAAGTTCCCTGAAGGGGGGGTGGTGCAGGGTCAGGATGGAGCTGCTCTGGCTAAATAGGCCCTTATACTACAAATCTGATAACCTAGATGAAGTTGACAAATTTCTTTAAAGATACCATGTGCTAAAACTCCCATAAGAAGAAATAAACCAAAAAAGGTAGAGGAGGAGGATATCAGCAAGATAGTGAGCTAGGAAGTCTCAATGCGCATCTCTCCCCCAACAACAACAACAACAACAACATTTTTAATAAAAATAAGTAACTGAGGGGCTCCAGGGTGGCTCAGTGGGTTAAAGTCTCTGCCTTTGGCTCAGGTCATGATTCCAGGGTCCAGAGATGGAGCCCCCCACCCCCAATCGGGCTCTCTGCTCAGCGGGGAGCCTGCTTCTCTCCTCTCTCTGCCTGCTTCTCTGCCTACTTGTGATCACTGTCTGTCAAATAAATAAATAAAATCTTTAAAAAAAAAATAACTAACTGAGATAAGTCAGTTGGAGAAAGACAAGTGCCATGTGATTTCACTCATATGTGGAATTTAAGAAACAAAACAAAGGAAAAAAGAGACAAACAAAAGACAGATTTTTTTTTAAAGATTTTATTTATTTATTTGTCAGAAAGAGAGAGCAAGCGAGCACAGGCAGACAGAGTGGCAGGCAGAGGCAGAGGGAGAAGCAGGCTCCCCGCCGAGCAAGGAGCCCGATGTGGGACTCGATCCCAGGCCGCTGGGATCATGACCTGAGCCGAAGGCAGCTGCCTAACCAACTGAGCCACCCAGGCGTCCCCAAAAGACAGATTTTTAACTAATAGAGAACAAACTGGTGGTTCCCAGCCGGTTGGTGGGTGGGGGATGGGTGACATGGTTCGAAAAAGGGGACTAAGAGCACACTTATCATGATGTGCACTGAGTAATGTATAGGATTGTACATCTGAATGTATATTATACACCTGAAACTAATATAATTCTGTATGTTAATTATACTGGAACTAAAATTTTTCTTTATTTTAATAAATGAAATGAGGAAAAATAAAAATAAGTAAATGTCCCCAAAAATAGCTCAGAGAAAGCTCTGGACTTCTAAAAAGCAGCCAAAAGCCTGGAGACCTCAAAAGTTGAGAAGGGCCACATCGAAGACTACGGGAAGTGCATTAACCTATATCTTCCCATTCTCCAGTAAAGAGCAGCTTGGAACCACAAGGGATCCCCTAAGAGGAATGTCACTGCAGGGAGAGAAAGAGAGCAAGGGAACCCCAGAGAGCCTCACTGCTGTGGACACATGCAGGCTTTGCCACCCACATATCCCATAGTCTGCAGCAGTGCTGCTCCCAGCTGGTGGAGCGGCCTGAGTCCCCGCCACTGTGTCTACTCCCACGTTCTGGGGCTGTCACTTGGGGTGAGACTTGCTCCCAGAAGTCCCAGTTGCCACTGTGCCCCACTCTCCGGGATCAGGATACCACAGCCCCTCAGACGGGAGCGGCCTCTGGCCTGCGCCCCACCCACTGGATCTCGGGTTGCAGCTCTGAACTGCCATTGTGAGGACTGGCCAGCTGTTGCCCTGAGCCCTTTCCCCTGGTCCCGGTTCACGGCTCCGACTCATCATTGCCACTGTTCCCCTGAGCTCCATGATGCACCCGGGTTGCCACCCTGACAGGTCATCACCCAGGAGCAATGCCACTGCCCTGAGCCTGCAGAACCCCAGGTGACAACTCTGAACCACCACTGCCCGAGAGCACTGCCAGCCCTGAGCCCAACTCCCCAGGTCCCCGCTCACGGCTCTGACTCCTCATTGCTGGGGCCAGAGTCCCAGGACATGGCTCTGAACTGTCCTTGCCTTCCTGTGCGGCCACGGCTGAGTCCTACCCACATGTCAACTCATGGTTCTGAACTGTTACTGCTCTGATTCCAGGTCCCCAAACATGGCTTTAGTGAACCATCTACCATCAGAGCATACTGCCGCTGACTCATGACTACCCCTTGGGGTCAGATTTGAGACTTTGACCTACCATCCCCAGGCTGTGCTGCCAGGGTACTCTGCCCCCTGGGTCCAAGCCATGACTGCAGCTCGTCAGGCCAGGGCCAATGCTGCTGCCTTCCCCACAGCCCCACCAGCCGGAGCCACTTCATCCTGCAGATAAAAGAAGAACAGGAGAACCCAAGAAGACTTCACCTCTGAGGACCCCAGCAGCTCTACTTACCAAGGCCACCTGCATGACCTCGGCAATGTCAGCCCCAGGAGATTCCCACTATCTGTCCAACAGCAAGTGCTGCTGATGAAGCCACCACGATGCCCTCCCAGGAGCCAGAGATGCTGCATCGCACCAGCATCCACAGAACCACCTCCGGATGGAAGTTTTTCCCCACAGAAGCCAGTCTGAAAAGACATGACTGTGCAGAGCCATCAATGCAAAACCAGCAGAGACTCGAAATGCAGGGAAACACGATGCCACCACATCACCGTAGTTGTCAAGTAACGGACCCCAAAGAAATGGAGAACTTTAAGTTATCTGAAAAATTTTTTTGTTAATAATTTTTTAAAGAAACTCCATGAGTTTCCTTGAAAAAATATTACTTCATTGTGTTATCAAATTGCATTCTGCTCCATTGTACAACTTTTCAGTCTTTCACTTTCTCTTTTTTGCACTTGAAGGTGTTAGAATAGGTCAGGACACACAGATCTAATTCATAGCTTATATCTGCAAACACACCAGTGTCACACTACTACAAATAGGCATGCAGTGGATATCCTTTATGGTGTGTCTAGGTACCTATTAGACACTAAAACACAAGGTCAGACTATTCCAACCCCAGTATTTATCATCAAAGTACAACCAGCATAAGTTATTATGCCTAATATGAACTGTACATTCATTAATCATCTGGAAATCAAAACAGACACACATGTGTGTGTGCATACACACCCACATATTAGTGGTACAAATGTGTCTGAAAAGGTTCTGATATAACAATTTGACAACATTGATACCATGCCATTAGTTTTATTTTTAAATCATTTCCCAGGATGATTCTGTTCCCCTTATGTGATTCTCAGGATTTGTTAGAGGTGGGAGCTCTTAGGATCACTAGTCACCTTCCCAGATTTGCAACATACATGTAGAAGGAGTTCTACAGGTTACGAAAATAATTTAAGTTTTGTATAGAGTGTGAGACAGGTGTCTCCTTTATTCTTTTCCATGCAGATGTCTAAGGTCTTCTAATACCATTTCTTGTAAAGCCTATACTTTTTCTTCTTTTCTTAATGAAACTGCCTTTGCTTTTTTTTTTTTTTAAGATTTCATCTATTTATTTATTTGACAGAGTGAGGGAGAGAGAGAGAGAGAAAAAAAAGAGAGCACAAGCTGGGTGAGGGGCAGAGGGATTTAGCAGGCTCTCCGCTAAGCAGGGAGCCTGATGCAGGACTTAATCCTATTCTAAGCATTCTTTGCAGAAAATGTGAAAAACATTCATAAATAAATAGCTTACCCTCCCAAGGAGATCTGTTGCTGAAGGGCAGTATGGCTGGTGGGTTCTTACCCAGGCCTGGGGGGTGAGTCCCAACTCTCCCGCCAAACGGAAAGGATGCTCTGACCTTCTTCCCCCAAGTCTAAGATCCAGCTAGATTACTAACCGGTAAATCCAGTTCCTGCTCCAGAGGCAAAACAGTGGCTTCTTGTACCCAAATCTCCGCCCCACTTCAACAGGCGTTCACGGAAGGCGCCTGACAACCCAAGGGACCTGGACCTGACCCAGGGCCAGAACTAGACACTTCTGGTCCCGAGCTCTCAGGCAAAGCGGTCAGAGACGGGCAGGACTCCCTTGCTGAGTCCCTGTGCTAACATTCCACACACCGGCTGGATGTAGTGTTCTTGCAGAAGAAAGCCCCAGAATCCCTAGCCTGGAGTCTGACCCCAAACTTGCACCAGCTCCTGGCTGGACACCTTTGTCGAAAGCATGCACGCACGCATGCATGCATGCACGTGGGAGTCTGAGAAGGGCAGAAGGGACCTCAGGGGAGCAGGTGTCTTTTGACAGCCCTGCAGGGAGCGGGATCCACTACTCAAGGCTGAGTGGAGAGGTTCCTCTGAGCTGGTCCACAGGGACGTGCACCCACCCAAACCCAACTCCTGGCGGCCTCCTTGGCCTGGGGAAGTGCCGTTCACAGGGAAATATGAGCTCCATACACATACTACCTGGGTTTTTCCAAACCTCTGACAAAGAAGAAAAATAAAAGTACAAATTTGAACTGCAAAATGCAAAATACATTACTACATATGCTCTAGGCATAAAGAGGATGTTTCCAGTGACTTTATGGCAATAAATTTGAAAATTCAGGTGAGATGGATATTGAGGGGAAAATTCAACTTGCCAAAAATAGCTCAAGGAGAAATGGTTGTTCTATAATCATTTAAACACATAATTAGTAGACCAAATTCTTCCGATAAAGAAAACATCAGACCAAACTGATTCATTAGGAAATTCATTTAATGAAGGGATAAATTTTTACACAAGATTTTAAATGGTAAGTGGTGACATACATAATTCATTCCAGAGCTATCTTAACATAACCTAAACCCCTAAAGATAGTGTCAGTAGAGAAAATTTTTAGAGACCTTCTCCTTCATGAACAGATGCTGTGATCTTACTAAAAATATTAGCAACTAAAAAATATATTAGCAACTTTAATCCAGAAATACATAAGGATACCTCATAACCTAATTGGGTTATTCCAAGAACACAAACATTCTTTAATATAAGAAAAATCTATCTAAATCCCTACATGAACAGGTTACAGGATTAGAAACTATATTACGGTAATCAATGAAAAAAGGGAATTGAAATTTTCAAAATCTGTACAGGAGGAAATAAACGAAGCCAATCAGAAGTAAATGGATTCCTTTGGCAGAAACTGATAATACATAATATAGTAAATATCATACTGAGTGTGAAATGGGAAATGTAGACAATGATGCTACCCCTGGCTCTAACTCAGTATATATAGGCTATGCATCATTATATAAAAGGTGTTTTCTTTTCCTCCTCGCCTATTGCAACTCTCCATGATTCAGTGAATATAAACCTAGCCCATGTTTTTGTTCTTGCTGCATATATGTGTACCAAGAATAACCAATGCTATTTATTGCTGAAGCTCTTATTTTTATAAACATCATGCTATAAAAATTAGGTAACTTGATTTTTCACTGCACATTGTATACCAGAACTCTCAACTAGACAGTTCTGGTCTATTATTTTGAATTGTGCAGGATTATTACTTTATGTGATATTTACTCGGGGGCTCTGTTGTGGAAGTACACGCAAGTTTCTTTAAAGGATACATCCTGTAGCAGACTTGCCAAACATATACAACTTCAATAGGAATATCAACTAGGAATATTTCCTAGTGGTTGTGCAAAGTGACTATGCAAATCACACTCATCACAGCTGCTAATTCCCCACCTACTCAGTCTGATCTGCAGTGACAGATGGGAGATATTTGCAAAATGAAATAGATCTGCATGTCATATTGCCTTAGAAAAGACGTAGGAGACATGCTTTATTCTGCAATTAATGGGACACGATTTGGGTTAAAAATCTAAAATATGTTAAAACACATTACACAGTGTAGGGGAAAGCATCCGAGACTGACAGCAAATGCTCCGAAATGTTTGAGAAATGATTCTGTACCCTAACACTCAAAACTATGAAAACCATTTCAAAGTTGGAGGTTCACAGACACCAGGCTAGTCCTCAAAAACTCTGGTTTAACAACACAGCGTTTAGATGCTCAACTGGGTACTCTCAGATCTTGTGAGATCTCGTTGGTGCCCATCCACACTCTAAATCCATTCCCAGGCAGCAGCTCTCAGCCAAGAGGACTGGTGAGGGCTGCCTGCAGGCTCAGGTACAGGATCACCCTGGGGCTCTCCAGGGCTCCGCTTCCAGTGCCTGCCTCAACTGGTCTCACCTGAGGAGCTGCCTCCTAGTTGACCGAGCCGACATTGTTGGGATGGCCTTTGCAGTCAGGGCTCCAGCAAAGACGTGTGGCTGCTGCCCTGCTTCTGCAGCAGCCTTACAGGCTAATCCAAGGACAACCTCCGCCCCCACAACCCTCCCCATTCCAGCAAAGTGCAGGGGGAGGTCCTTTGTATCCTTGTAATTCTTGTAGGCTATCTTATCTCTGAGGTGGGAGGAGGGGACGATATCTAGGGCAGATGCTGTGTAAGAGCCTCTTTCTTCTGAAGCCCAAACTGCTGCTCATTGACACCTGTGTTCTCCCTGTTGGCTGGTTTTCTACTCCAGACTCTAGTCCAGCTTTTCTCCGAGGCACTATGAACTGCACAGCCAGGGGCTGAGCCCTGGGGGACACTGCCGCCCTACTAGGAGGACCATCAGCTCATGGAGCTTTCCTGAACACAGGGCTTTGGCTCAGGCTCTAGAGAGGCCTTTGCCTTGGGCTGCTGTGTGGATGACCATGGGATGATGACCTATGGCTGTTTTTTTCTAAAGCTTAGAACCATTTTCTGGAGCCACATCCTTGGTCCTAGTGGTGGACCTTTGCAGACCCCTCGGCCCAGAGCTGCTGCCTTCTCTGCTCACCCTGTGTTAGCAGAGACCTGCCCACTACTGGTTTGAAAGCCGCTCTGCTGTTGTGACTGAAGGGAGGGCACCTGCTGCCCTGTATCCCCAAGATTCAGGTGCATGAGCAGCTGATCCTGAAACACAATTTGTCTTGATTCCTCTGAAGCCAAGGCTGCTGTAGAGGACAGCAAGTAGCCATTCTGCTGCTGACCTTGATACACTGGGTAAGGACAGCAGGCCTGCTGCTGCTGCTGCCTCTCCTCTTGCTGACTATGAACTTGCGGCAGAATGGAGGCCCTCGCATTCCAGCTCTGCCTGGTGTTGGGCCCATGCTTCTCAAAATACTGCATGGAAACAGAAGGATCAAGATAGATTGCTGATCCGTAGCTATAAGATGAACAATTGGGATACAATCTATTCCCTGTGTCACCCGGATACTCCAAAGCACAGCTCAGTTCTTTAATGCCTGGGACCCCAGTGTACCACGAGCCATCCTGTTGACTGGGAACCCATTGTGTCTCAGGAGAGAAACAGCCCATCCCTCCTAGAAGACCCTTCAGGGTAGAAGAGCAGGTCTGCTCAGGGGCCCCGATGGGAGACTCTGCCTGGGGGTTCTGGAGGCTTCCATGTGAACGACCCTGGATAGGGAACACGTGCAGTTTCCTAGCAGCTGATATTCTCTGTCTCTCTTTCAGTGGCAGGCGGGCTCTTCTGTTCTGGAACCAGTTCTAAAGAGAAAGAGAAAGAGACTCAGGATTTATCAGGTTGGCTTATCTGGTATCATTGCACAGTATATTTCCATAAGGTGGGAGAGATCATAGTTTGGCCTCATCTCAGTGTCTCGTCAGTGACTCTCCTCCTGACCGTAAGTGAGAGGTGGGAAATCAAGGCCTTCTTTCCTGGGGCTGCAGTGTGGTGATGAAGCCATGCAGCATAGTTCCAAACGCCCAACCGCCTCACTCCTGTCGGTGCAAACCTTTCCAAATTCGCCCCCAACCTGTTGGCAGCCTCCTCTGCCTTTAGACAGAACTCACTCCCAGCTGTTCCCCAAGCACACTGAATTTTCCCCACACCACAAGTGTTTTGGGGGGTTTCGGTTTTTCAAATAGGCTCCATGCCCAGGGATAGAGCCCAATGTGCAACTCAAACTCTCAGACTCTGAGATCAAGACCTGAGCTGAGACCAAGAGTCAGATGCTTAACCAAGCCACCCAGGTGCAGCCCCCACACAACTTACTTTTACTCAAGCTGCCACACCAGAATGAACTCATGACTCCACATGTTCTAAATTGTGTTTCAAAATTTGTTTGCCGAGGCTACACATAGGCAAGAGCTTGACTCATAACTTGACTGTGTATGTGATGTGACCCTATGTATTCCACTTAGCACTTCCAGTCTCCCTTTTTTTTCCCTCCCTAAAGTAAGTTACACACGCCAGCCATAATCCCTAGACTTTGGGGGTGGGTTGGAAATGATGCAATGCTTTCTGAGACAATCCATTCTCATCAGCCACGGTTGTGGTAGGTCAGTTGGTCCTGCAGCATGGGTAACAGTGTCTGAGGGGGGCCTTTGGTCACTTGCACACTCCTGGAATCCCCTCTGTCTCCAAGCTCAGGAATGCTTGAGGCCATTAGTAGCACTGAAGCTGGAAGCCACGCGTGATGATTGCTTAAAACAAAACTCTACGCCCAATGAGTCTGACACCTCCAAACAAACACCCATTCTGACAACTGCCCAGCATCGGTAATTTTACAGAAGGCAGAGTTGCAAGAGTCAGTTTATCAGATGTCATAGGGCCAATTAGAAGATCATCTCATGAAGACTCAACCAAAAAGCAAGTGTGCTCACTTGCTCTAATGTAACAGCCTCCTAGGAGCCTCCCCCAAGCCATGCTTGCTTCCTGATCACATCACAGGCATTTTTCTCTAAGCATGTGCATCCAACTCTCTAATTGGAACAGTCATGTGTGAACTTCCTATTATGAATCCTCTTATAAAACTATCCCTCTGCCAAGTATGGACAATGAAAACATTTTTAAAATAAAGATTAAAAAGCAGTTTGAGGGCACCTGGGTGGCTCAGTGGGTTAGAGCCTCTGCCTTTGGCTCAGGTCATGATCTCAGGGTCCTGGGATGGAGCCCTGCACCGGGATCTCCTCTCAGTGGGGAGCCTGCCTCCTTCTCTCTCTCTCTCTCTGCCTGCCTCTGCCTACTTGTGATCTCTGTCAAATAAATAAATAAAATCTTAAAAAAAGGGCAGTTTGAACTTGAGAAACCCAAGTCATGGATCCACAAATGTAAAGAAAACACAGTAAAAAAAAAAAAAAAAAAAAAAAGAGGAAAACACAGCCTAAGAATGTTTATGTATCTGACCACCCAGTTCTTTCCTGGTTATTAACTAATTCAGATTTTCTACTTATTTGTATGGAATCACTGATTAGTATTTTCCTCACGATGTTTCTAGTTCACGAAACTTTTAGAACGGAACATCGTTACTCCATTGTATTTGCCTATACTTTTTATCCTTCAGAGCTACTTAGGTCTTCCTGTTGTCGAGCAACCAATCAATCAAGTGATTTATGGACAATAACGGAAGAGAAATATGATAATTGTGTATATAAAAATATCACAACACAATTCTAACAATTTGATACAGCTGATGATTCACCAATCGTTTCCAAAACTATAGCTGAGATTTGGTTCATGATGGGCACATGGCAGGCTCAGTCAGATGAGCACGTGACTCTCGATGTAGGAGTCCTGAGTTTGAGCCCCATGTTGGGTGTAGAGCTTACTTAAATAAATAAAACTTATAAAGATATTGGCTCACGCAACAAATAGTTGTGAAGCAACCCCTAAAGCTGTGAGGTATTGTGCCAGTTGGGGGGAACCTCTCAAGTCCTTTCTCTTGCACTTCAGACCTGTATGTCCCAACTGTTCACTTTCTATCTCTTCCTGGAGGTTTAATTGGCAAACCAAACATCGTGTGTCCATAGTGAAACTCCTGGTGCTTCTGTCTGTCATAAAACCTCCATTCTCAGGCCTTCCCTACATTAAATGTAACTTCAATCTTCCATTTGCTTAAGCCAATATTGCATATGCTACGAGACAGAATGCAGAGCTCTCTTAGCAAACAATCATGAGTCTTTCCATCTTGTCTGTACTACAACCAGTGGCCTGGTCCAAACCACCATTGTCCTCCTGATTCGAGATAATTGCAATATGTTCTTGACTGGGGATGCCTGGGTGGCTCAGTTGGTTAAGGGTCTGCCTTCGGCTCAGGTCATGATCCCAGTGTCCTGGGATCGAGTCCCACATCGGGCTCCTTGCTCGGTAGGAAGCCTGCTTCTCCCTCTGCCTCTGCCTGCCACTCTGTCTGCCTGTGCTCGCTCTCTGTCTCTCTCTCTCCCCCTCTCTGACAAATAAATAAAATCTTAAAAAAAAAAATATGTTCTTGACTGGTCTCACAAGTGTCAGATTTTTCCAGGAAACACAGAACATATTCATACCCACACTGAGATCAACAAGAAAAGTGACCCAGATGTCAATACTTTGTCCCATGTGATGAAATACTATTAAGCTTTTTCTTAATTCCTTGCATTCTCCATATTGTCTATAAAAGATATAGCAAAACTTTGAATATTTCACTTACATCGATCGCATATATTTGACAATACAGTCGTTCAGCCAGTTTTTTTCGAATGATAAAATCAGGGTAAGGAGTTTTCTCAAATACGTGATTAAGTAGGCACAATTCATCCTTAGTGAATTTACGTCTTGGTTTTCTGTTTATTCTTCTCCCTCTTGTTTCGTTTCCTTTGTTATGACCATCTTCATTTGGGAATCCTGAAAAGCCTATAAATGGAAAAACAAAAGCATTGGGGGAATACTGATAGTATCTAGAGGGGGAAAGAAAGGATCATTCACTGGCTAACCATTCATAAAATAAAATTTTTAGAAAGTAAAACCCTACCTCATACCTATTTATAAGATTGCTAATGAGTTAAATGCTTATCTTTGAGTCTATGGAAGAGTTTCTTTAGCCCAAGAGTCATACACTATAGGGGAAAAGACAGATGAGAAAATGTTCAGCCTCATTAGTAACTGAAGAAATACAAAATAAGCCAGCTCACGCCCATGCACTAATGGGTGTGATATAATAATCTACCCACAATGTAGATGTATGGGGGTGAGTGGGGGAAGGAAAACAAAGATTAAATAGGAAATTTGCATTCCCACGTTGGTACACTTTGTTGAAAACTGTTCTAAGAGACAAGGAGGACATTATATAATGATAAAGGGTCAATTCACCAAGGAGCTAAAACAATTTTAAATATTTATGAGCCAAACCTCAGAGCTTCCAAATGTACGTAGTGAGCATTGACAAAAATTGAAGGAAGAAACAGGAAACACAGTAACAACAGACTTCGATGTCCCAGTTTCAATAATGGATAAAACAACGAAACAAAAGAACAAGGAAACCGGGGACTTGAACACCACTATAAGCTAGTGGGACATGACAATCCAGAACACTCTACCTAACAGCAGAATGTATGTCCTTCTCAAGCACACAAGAAGCATTCTCTGGACCACATGTCAGGCCACAAAATAAGTCTTAAATTCAATAACATTGGAATCATACTCCTCCCCACTCCCAATCATACATAATGGAATGAAACTAGAAATCAATCTCAGAATGTAAACTGGAAAATCCACAAATCTGAAAACTAATCAATACATTCAAACAACCAATGGGTTAAAGAAGCCACAGTGAAATGAGAAAATACCTTAAGACAAATGCAAAACGTAACACCAAAATTTATGGGATGCAATGATAGCATTGCTAAAAGAGAAGTTTACAGTTCTAAACAAGCATATTTTAAAAAGATCTGAAATCAACACTCTAGCTTTATACCTCAAGAGACTAGAAGAACTAAATCCAAACTCAGAAGACAAAGGATCTAATGAAGATGAGAGCAGAGATAATGAAATAGAAAATTGAAAAGCAACAAAACAGTTGTTTTTCTTTTGAAAGGATCAACAAAATTGATAAATCGTTTCCCTAGATTAACTAAGGAAAAAAAATAAACTCAGAAATGAGGCCACTACATTAATGTCATGAAAATAAAAATGTCTATAAGAGAATACCATGAACAAATGTTTACACCAACAAACTGGATAACCTAGAAGACATGGATAAACTTCTGGAAACACACAACTTACTAAGACTGAAAAACACTGCGGAAGCAAATGAAACAAGATACAACAAATAAACAGGTATATCTATGTTCATGGATTGGACACCTAAATACTGGTAAAACGTCTGTATTATCCAAAGTGATATTTTTTAAAGATTTTATTTATTTATTTGATAGAGAACACAAGAGCACCAGCAAGGGGGAGTGGCAGAGGGAGAAGCAGGCTCCCCGCTGACCAGAGAGCCCTATTCCGGCTCGATCCCAGGACCCTGGGAATCATGACCTAAGCTGAAGGCAGATGCTTACCCGACAGAGCCTTCCAGGTGCTCCTACCCAAAACGATTTACAGATTCAATGCAACCCCTCTCAAAACTCCAACAGCATTTTTTTGTGTGTAAATAGAAAAATTCATCCTAAGATTCATTTGGAACCTCAGGAGACCCTGAATAGCCAAAACAGCCTTGAAAAAGACCAATTTGGAGATCTCACACCTTCTGACTTCAGAACTTACCACAAAGCTACAGTAATAAGAAATGTGGTGCAGACATAAAGATGGAGAGGTAGACCAGTGGAATCGAATAGAGAGCCCAAAAATAACCTTACATATATGGTCCAAAGATTTTTGACAAGGGTGCCCAGACCATTCAAGGGGAAGGCATAGTCTCTTCAACAAATGGGGTTGGAAAATTGGATATCCACCTGCCAAAAAATGAACTTGGACTCTTACCTTACATCATATACAAACATTCAAAAACAGATCAAAGATCTCAACAGAACTAAAAAATAGAAAACTCCTAGGAGAAAACAGGGGCAAAATCTCATGACATTGGATTTGGCAATCATTTGTTAGGATATCAAAACCACAGGTGACAAGAGGAAAAAAAATCAGACTATATCAAAAATTTAAATTATGTATCAAAAGACAGTCAACAGATTGGAAAGGCAACCTAAGGAATGGGAGAAAATATCTGCAGATCACATCTAATAAAGGGTTAATATCCAGAATACATAACTCCTTCAACTCAAGATTAAAACAAATGTGATTTAAACGGGCAAAGGACGTGAATAAATATTTCTCCAAAGATACACAAATGGCTACAAGCATATGAAAAGATGTTTAATTTTACTAATCACTAGAGAAACACAGATTAAACCCTTAAAAGAAAACTTTCATCATAGTTTGTCTCTGCCCAACATGTGTCCTTCATTTTTTTTTAAGGATTTATTTATTTAAGAGAGAGTGTGTGCGAGTGAGCAGGGGGAGGGCAGAGGGAGTGGGAGACAAGTAGACTCCCCACTGAGCAGGAGCCCAAGGCAGGGCTGGTTCACAGGACTCTGAGATCATGACCTGAGCCAAAATCAAGAGCCAGAGGCTTAAACGACTGAGCCAGCCAGGGACCCCCCAATATGTGCCCTTTAAACTGTTGAGCAGTTTCTACTTTTTACCAGATCCAGTTTCTGCTTCTGAATTCCTGAACTCACCAGAAAGTTCTTTTTCTTCCTTCTCACCTTCATTGTTTCTCCTTTCCCAGGCGAAAACATGGCACAAGTATTATTAAGAGCAAGGCTAATTTGCGACGACGTGGATGGAACTAGAGGGTATTATGCTCAGCGAAATAAGTCAATCAGAGAAAGACAATTATCATATGATCTCCCTGATATGAGGAAGTTGAGATGCAACGTGGGGGGCTTGGGGGTAGGAAAAGAATAAATGAAATAAGATGGGATCGGGAAGGAGACAAACCATAAGAGACTCTTAATCTCACAAAACAGAGGGTTGCAGGGAGAGGGGAATAGGGAGAAGGTGGTTGGGTTCTGGACATTGGGGAGGGTATGTGCTATGGTGATGCTGTGAAGTGTGTAAACCTGGTGATTCACAGACCTGTACCCCTGGGGCTAATAATACGTTATATGTTAATAAAAATTTTTTTTAATTATTAAAAAAAAAAGATCAAGGCTAATTCTCAAAGAAGCCCCTGGCATTTGGGATCAATGCTTTCTGAAAAAGTGACTTATACCCTGCCACATGGAAGCAGTGTCTCCCACCTACAAGGTTGCCAGTGGCTCCCTCTAGTCAGAGAGATAACCAAAAACTGCCCCCACACATTTCCAAATACTGGCTCTAGGGACTCAAGTCCTTCCTAACTGCTGCTGGATGAGTTACTGGACCTCTTTTGTGTCTCCATTTCTCCACATCACAGGGTGTAAGCAGATCTATAGCATGGAGCCATGAAGAAAAAATTAGATGAACAAGTCATCTAAAGCATTTTGAGTAAATCCCGGCTCATATTAAGAACGCAACTGTTGGCCCTTTTCTCCCAGAAACTCATATAGACTATAGGGGAACGGTGCGACCATGTTGAATTCCAGAACACCCATAACCCAGAGCCAAAGATGTTAGCTAACTGGAAGCGGGGGAGGAAGGCAGGCCACAACAGAGGCTGGAGGCTGATTCCTAGCCCTGGGTCTCCATCCATATCAACACAGCAGATGTCTAAAAAGCCCCAGGCTTCCCCAACCTGGTCTGAAATAATCCCAGAAAGACTTACAAAGGGCACGGATGGCTTAAAGAGAAAAATTACCCTGGAATTTCCAAATCCAACCTTCTTCGTTAAGAGCCCCTCCCTACTATGCAAGTGAAGAGATAGATGCAGAGTCTGTCTGCAGAGAGGGGATCGTCCAGGGAGAACAACTCAGTAGCCCGCGTGTAACACGCAGACACTTCCACTTGTGGGAGTGAAGACTAGATTAGCGGCTATAGGGGGAAAAAAAATCCAGTGGACAAAGCAGGTCTTGAAAACACTATTAATGATGGTAATTTTCTCCCTGGTTCCTGTGTTTCCTCAGAAGTGTATTAGAAAAGGAGGGCAGTACGGAGTGACCCCTGCAAAACCTGGAAGCTAATGAACCCCCAGCAATGTTGTTCATCTCTTCTGTGCTGAGCCCAATCCTACAAATCAACAGACAGGGCCGGAGGGAATCAGGGAAAGAAGTCCCCATTTCTCGTTTTTTGTAAAATCCATCTCTCTGGACCAAATCTTTCCTGATTTTGGGTGACGATGAGCATATCATTTCACCCCTTGAGACAGTGCTCTCCCAAGAATTATTTGCTCCTGGTGTCATAATTCCTAGGGTGCTAGGGAAGATATTATGCACCTCTTTTACCTTGGGAAGTAAGAAGTTGGAAGACAGTAAGGGCATTGCCCAAGGGCATGAGCAAAAAGAGGCAGAGGCTGAAGGTTGAATCTAGCCTTCACAGCAGACACACAGGGCTGGGCTCTGCAAAGCCCAGGGCCTCGGATGAGTAAGGAGCAGGATGGATTCCCACATTAACCCCGGTCCAAGTTGACCTAAGCCCAAAGGGCAATTTCCTTCATGGGAAATATAAACAAAGTAGTTGGGCCCCGGAAGTTTTATTTAAATCTTTGATCCATGGCTGGGAATAAGAGGCTGGCCTAAAGTAAAAGGAAGCACTGTTTTTAAAAACTCTCAATTTCCTACCCACTGCCCTTGAGACGAGTCAAGGATCTCCAGCTTGAGGGCTTGTTTGGAGCTTCTAGCAGGGGACCCCGCCTACTGGTACAGCCTTCACTGAAGGGTCCTCCTCCATCGGGGAAGGCTGACCTCTCCAACGGAATGCGCAGCTTAGGGAGGGACGCACATGGAGTGTTTAAGGGAGGAAGGGGCACATTCCTAGGCAGCCAGATCAGCCAAGGATCAAGCCTGGTGATCAATGGGGTGAGAGATGTCACAGCCCGATCACTCTCACATCCAGAAACTTCCGCCTGAGCCTCCGGTGCGAGACTCCAAGTTCTGCAGGGTTTAGGAACACACGACACTAACAACGGACCAAGAGAGCACTCTGTTCACGGCAAAATGGTACTCAGGGCCTTTGGTTAGGGAGACCATCTGGAGATGGCCAAGAATGGGGGCAGTGGGTAGGGGTAAGATCTGGTTTGAGGTTTGACCACATTCCCTACCCCCTGCCGTTCACCACCAATCTATATAAAGACTTCCCAGTGTCTCTGAAAGGCAAAAGGGCACATTCATTAAAAATGAAAACTCAGGGAGCACCTGGGTGGCTCAGTTAGTTAAGTGACTGCCTTCAGCTCAGGTCATGATCCCAGAGTCCCACACTGGGCTCTCTGCTCAGCAGGGAGCCTGGTTCTCCCTCTGACCCTCTCCCCTCTCATAGTCTCTGCTCTCTCTCCTCTCTCACATAAATAAATAAAATCTTTTAAAAAAATAAGCAAAAAATAAAAACTCAGTAAAAGTAGCAAGCAAGCAGACTTTTTTTGTATCATCACAGACCCTTAGGAGCAGGGCTCTGGAGTCCACCTACCTGTGCTCTGAGGCTGCTGGCTCATGGGGCAGGGCTGAAGGCTACCGTCCTCCCAGGCCACACTCTGCATCTTTGGCTGCTCTCCTGACGCTGGGCTGAGGGCCATTTCTACAGCAGTTTCATGGAAGGCTCCACATCCTACAGGCACTGCTGCTGGGCCACCACTGCTCCGGGATCACTCTGATGCAGTTTTGCTGCTGAGACAGAGATGATGATGGGATCCGTATACTCCTGTGTCCACCAGTGGGTATCTGAGTGGCCTCTGACAGATGACTCACACGTCACTCACTAGAGTACCACGCAGAAGATACAAGGTGAAGCTGAACAGAACACAGAGCCTTCTCGCCTCCTTTAAGTGTTCATCTAGAAAAAGAAATCAAAGTCAAGATCCCCGTATTTTCTGAAGCTACTTTCTCAAAGAACAGGAGGGTCAATCAAGTCTCTTCTACATCCCAAGCTTGCAAAGTTCCAAATGAGTTCTGAACTTCACAGGATATCAAATGCCTTGTGAAGTAGGAAAAACTAAAATCCCAGTGCCACTTCATTTCTTCCAGGATAGCTCTTTGGGCTTGGGCCATTTTTTTTTTAACTTTTTATCCCATTAACTTTTCACCATACATGAAAACTAAGAGA
Source organism: Mellivora capensis (assembly GCA_004024625.1). NCBI lineage: Eukaryota > Metazoa > Chordata > Mammalia > Carnivora > Mustelidae > Mellivora > Mellivora capensis. The sequence continues at coordinate 7,309 of PISX010020518.1, read as the reverse complement.
GGAGAGTCTGATGAACAACGAAGGTCTGTTCTGAACATCAGAAGAATGATGGCGATCCCATCATTCAACTCTGCGATCCAGCAACACCGGCCCATCTCATTTCACAAAGCTACCCCTTCCACTCGTCTCAACAGCCCCTCCTTATTCTGAAGTGAAGCCTACACATACTGTTTCACCCTGAAATACTTCTGTACACCTAAAATATAAATCTTTCTCCAAGACCAGTTCCTTACTGTCTGTTGTTTATTAAGGTTGGGTCTCGTTTTCCTTAATCTACCCACCCCACCCCCCCGCAAGTTGAGATATAATTGACAAGGAATCCCTTTTATGTGACCAAAGGTTCATCTTTAAATACCCAAGCACCAGGGCGCCTGGGTGGCTCAGTGGGTTAAAGCCTCTGCCTTTGGCTCAGGTCATGATCCCAGGGTCCTGGGATCGAGCCCCGCATCGGGCTCTCTGCTCAGCAGGGAGCCGGCTTCTTCCTCTCTCTCTGCCTGCTTCTCTGCCTACTTGTAATCTCCGTCTGTCAAATAAATAAATAAAATCTTTAAAAAATAATAATAAATAAATACCCAAGCACCTCAGAATGTCCTACGCCTGAATCTAGTGCAGAGCACCACAGTCACATCATGGCAGGAGCTGTCTGTCCCCAGCCTCTAGGCCTGCACTTTGAAAAAAAGGAAAGCTCAAAGCCCTACAACCCTAGAACATCAAGGAGGCTGCCTCCCCCCAGAGAAACTCACCACTGGGAGCCTCGTCCAGCCTCTACTCCACAGCCTTTCTGAGTGATAAAATGAGGGCAGCGGAGCAGAGCTAATAAACCCGACGTGCCCACCCTAGACCCACCTTAAAACGCAGCCCCGCCCCAGATGCTTCGCCTCTTGATCACATCCCCAAATCCGCCTTTTCAAAACCTGGTTTCCATTCTTTAAAGCACCAACTGAAGCTAATTTTATTTAATCTCCATAATACCCTGACAAAATAGGCCTTATTTTTTCCCCACTTAGACCTGAGGACACTGGGGGCAAAGAGAAGTTTAGACCCCAGGGTGAGCCTCTGACAGTCAGCGGCAGTCTGACCTCTGACCTCCTGGTTGTCACTCTCACCCGATTATGTGACAGAGTCCTGGCCTCGTGAGGACAGAAGCTTCATATGGTTCACAGATGATCCACAGTGCTTGATTTAATCCCCACACGGGTGAGATTGGAGGCAAGAGAGACCAGAGATCAATGCTGAATAAGGATTATGGGCGTTAGATCATTTGCTAATTCCTCTTAATCCCTAAAACAGTCCTTTGAGAGAATGGAAACCTCCATTTTACAGATGAGGAAACTGCAGGCCACTGGCATTTTCTGCACAACCGTACAACTTTCCCAAACGTGTGGGAGAAAGTTCTTTATGCTCTAGGTGTGGGCAACGAAGGTCTGTTTGACAGCCGTTTCAGATTCTTTTGTCAGAATTCAGAGGGGCCCCCTTGGACCCTTGTCTATTTAACCCATCTGCTACAAATTGACATGGCAGGCCCAAAGAACAGATTTTTCATACATTAAATTGTAGAGCCCACTGGCTATAGATACTACTTATACCCGATATACATATGAGGATCCTGAAGCACAGAGAGGTCAAACTCTAAAAATAGGGAAATGCCTAGAGAAACATAAAGTAGATGATAGTAAGGGTTTTAATTGGCCAAATTAAGGGGCGTGCAGTTGGCTCAATCCATAGAACATGAGACTCTTGATCTTAGTTCAAGACTCTTGAGTTCAAGCCTCACAATCAGCAGTTCTGCTCAGAGTTTAGTTAAAAAAAAAAAAAAAAGGCGCTAATTGGGCGTGTTAATGGCTGAGGTGGAACTGGAGCCCAATGTTTCTGACTTGATCCCAAAGCAGATCATGCCTCACCAACCAAAGCGAAGAAAGCATGAGGACCAACAGACTTGAAGGGCAGATGAAATCATGGGAGGTCATGTCAGCGAGTTATGGCTGTAGATGGGTCCTCTGCTGGCTTTGATAGCTCCCCCAGTCTGTTGGGGCAGTAAGCGGGTGCTCTGAGGTGGTTGAGGGGACTATGTGGGGAGCAGGAAGGGTTGGAGGAGTCTGGAGACTACGAGAACAGAGCAGACCAAAATAAGGTTGTACCTAAACTGATTTTTCTGGCTTTTTTTTTCTTCCCAGTAATTCATCAAGTTCAGTTCCAATTTGTTTTTTGTTTTATATTTTCTCTCAGAACCTTGCATTCACAGGTGTCCTCTCCCTGAAGCTGTTTCCCAAAAGCATTTTTTTTTTTTAAGATTTTAGTTATTTGTTTGACAGAGAGATAGGCAGAGAGCACAAGTAGGCAGATCAGCAGGCAGAATGAAAGGGAGAAGCAGGCTCTCGGTCTAGCCCAGAGCCTGATGTGGGGCTTGATCCCAGGACCCCAAGGCAACCGCTTAACCGACTTAGCCACCCAGCTACCCCACCCCAAAAGCATTTTTACCAGACACCTCACTTCCTTATATGACTTGCCTTACATTCTTTCTCACCTCCAGTCCATCTGGCCTCTGCTCCCACTCCATTTTTGGACGTCACTGGCAAAGTTCAACAAGTTAGCCCTTACATTGCCCAATCTTATGGTTAATCTTCCTCCTTAAGTCATCAAACATTATTGGCCAACTTTTTTTTTTTCTTTTTCCTGAAAACTCTCTTGCTTCCAATTCTTTATAATAAGCTTGGCCTCAAGGGATAGCCACTGAGTCCTTTGAACTTTTTAAAAATATCGCAAAACAGTAAGAGCCCAACACACAGCAGGTGCTCTGCATGGAGGCCCGTGATATAGCTGTGAACTTGCACATCCAGTCTCTGTGCTCAGAAAACCAGCATTCAGGTGAACTTTTAGTACTTAACTCACAATTATCACCGGCAAGGCAATGTTAGAACTTACCAGAATGCCTAACAGGGACTTTCATGACCTGGCCACTACTTCTTTCAGCCTGGTCTTTTTTTTTTTTTTTTTTTTTAAGATTTTATTTATTTGACAGAGAAAGAGAGAGATTACAAGTAGGCAGAGAGGCAGGCAGAGAGAGAGGGGGAAGCAGGCTCCCTGCTGAGCGGAGAGCCCGATGCGGGGCTTGATCCCAGGACCCTGAGATGCGGGGCTTGATCCCAGGACCCTGAGATCATGACCCAAGCTGAAGGCAGAGGCTTAACCCACTGAGCCACCCAGGCACCCCTTCTTTCAGCCTAGTCTTAAAGACTCCATGGCTTCCTGCAAACTCTTAGCTCCAACCAAGCCAAGCTACTTGTAGCCACTGTGATACTCTCTGCCTTCCTGGCCTATAGATCTGCCTCCTGAGCTACAAAAGTTAAGTTTCAGGCAACTTTAAAAGAAAATAACCAAGGGCAAGGGCACCTGGGTGTCTCAGTCTGTTGTGCATCCAACTCTTGATTTTGGCTTAAGTTATGATCTCATGGGTCTTGAGGTGGAGCCCCACATCTGGCTCTCTGCTCAGCAGGGTGTCTCTTGGAAATTCCCTCTCTCCCTCTGCCCTTTCCCCTGTGTTCTCTCTCTAAAATCAATGTTTTTAAAAGAAGTTAAACTTAAATGCCCCCCAAATATGGTGAGTCCTCAGTTTGCTTACACCAAAGATGCAAGATTTTCCCTCTACACAGATATGTAAAACAGAGTGTTTCATTAGTTCATTTACTCCATACAGATTTCTGAACCCTTACCCTGCGCCACAGTCTTCTTTGCAGAGATCAGCAACAATGTATTCACTATATCCAAGTCTGGGTCATTTTTTTCTTTGTTTTTTTGTGTTGTTGTTTTTCATTTTTACAAAGACATTACATTTGCCCTTAGGTGATACTCTTTTCTTTTTCTTTTTCAATGTATGTGCTCAAAGTGAAATTATTAGGTATTTTCACTTCCTTCCACCCCCTTCCCCATACTGAAATACTGGTTGTTCATGAGAAGTTGATCTCTGTCAAATTGTATACAATGTGCAGCAGTATTCATAAGAAAGAGTAAAATTATTTACGTGAAGATACCTGCAAAGGCTAACCAGCCCTGGAAATCAACACCTGGATTTGTGGGATAAAAAATAAAGGTTTGTAAGACGCCAGGGTGGCTCAGTCAGTTAAACGCCTGTCTTCAGTTCAGGTCACAATCCCCCGAGTCCTGGGATAGAGTCCCGTGTCAGGTCCCCTACTCAGTGGGGAGTCTGCTTCTCCCTCTACCCTTGCCCCTGCTTGTGTTCTCTCTCTCTCAAATAAATAAATAAAATCTTATTAAAAAAATTAAGTTCCTTATTTAAGTATTAAAGTCACAGTCCAGGGACGCCTGGGTGGCTCAGTTGGTTAAAGTCACAGTCCATTAAACTTGGCGAATTTGGCAAACTGATAATTCAGCAAACTGGCTTTGAGCATTTTGGGTCTTGTTGACTTTATGTAAATTGCCCATTCAATGAACTGAATTTTCTCAAACTGAGTTTTAGCCATTTGCTCTCCTCTTCCTCTCATAACACAGCACTTAGCTGACTGACATGTAATAACAGTAAGAAGACTAACCAGGAAACATATATTGAATTTTTACTTTATGCCACCTTTAAACTAGCCACTTCCCAAGCACATATAAAAAAAAAAAATCAGAGTCCCTGTAATGAGCACGGGGTATTATGTAAGACTGATGAATCACTGACCTCTACTTCTGAAACCAACAATATGTTACATGTTAATTAATTGAATTTAAATTTAAAAAAATAATGTGTCAATATTAATTCATTAATTCTAATGAATGGACAATACAATTGTAAGATATTAATAATAAGGGAGCTACGTAGGAGGGTGGGGGATGGGGGTGAATATGAGAAACTCTAAGAACTATCTGCTGGGCTCTTCTATAAATCTAAAATGGAATTAAAAAAATAAATAAAGAGATAATAATAAAAAATTTAAAACACCGATAGAGTAAAAATAAAAAATAATTATTTGGAAAAAAAAATAGAAGAATCAGGGTCCCATAGGCCAAAATCCTGCACAAAATCTAATCAATGGCAATTAACAGCATCCTCCGAAGAGCTGTGTGCAGGACAAACACACCCTCTTACCCCCCTGCCTTCACCACACCCTACCTGTCATCTCCACCCACTTCATTCATTTGTTAATTTCATGGCCTGAGGACATCTCTGTTTGCTACCCCTGAACGCGGGATATCAAAGTTAAAGGCAAATGGTCAGTTGGTATTAAAAGATTAAGTTATGCTGCCCCAAGTAAGTCTTTATTGATTTGCTTGTCGTCCGAGAACTACACTGTCCCCACTTGGACTGCATTTGTCTTGTTCACCATTGTATCCAGGGCCTCGCGCTGTGCTTGACACCAGAAGGGTCCTCAGAAATATTTACTATTTGAATGAATGATGGAGCATTTTCTCCATCCCCATACTACTACTTCATCTATCTTTCAACTTCCCTGCTTCTCCTGCTTCCAATTTTACTTCCATCCAACGTATACCATCTTCACTCCACAGATTTAAAAAAAATTAAAAAAAATCTTCACTGACTCATCTTGCTGAAGGGATCAAACTCCTCAGTTTGACGCCTAACGACATTCAGATCAGGACCCTACCTGCCTTTCCAGCCTCCCCTTCACATTGTTCCTTCTTGCAACAACAACAAATTGCTTCTAATTCTCAGGACACACAATGCTCTCTCTGGATCCTGAATGTTTGTTTGGATTCCCCTCCCCCATTGTGACCCTAGGAGAGCATGGGGGACCTTGCTTTATCACCCCCTTCTCAGCACTCCCCCGGGGGGACTATTATCTCTGTACTTCAGGATCCTGCAGTCATTGTGTATTTGTGTAGGGAGGAGATTAGAGTTTAAAAAAAAAAAATCCCCAAATAGATCATAATTCCCCAGTCATCGTAATTTAAGGACTAGTTCATTTTTTCTTCCTTAATTTTATTTATTTATTTATTTATTTATTTATTTATTTTTTAAATATTTTATTTATTTATTTGAGAGAGAGGCAGTGAGAGAGCATGAGCGAGGAGAAGGTCAGAGGGAGAAGCAGACTCCCCGTGGAGCTGGGAGCCCGATGCGGGACTCGATCCCGGGTCTCCGGGATCATGACCTGAGCCGGAGGCAGTTGTCCAACCAACTGAGCCACCCAGGTGTCCCTCTTCCTTAATTTTAAATATTACCTTTAACATAAAGTAAATGGTTTGATATATGTCAGATCTATCTCTGAAGTATCATTTTCCATTGATTTATTTGATTTGGGTCTTAAATATCAGATGTTGTAGATTATTATAGTTCTTTATAGTGTGTCTTAATGCCTGGTAGGCCAATCTTATGGGGAAAAAAATAGTATCTTATTTGGGCTTTATTTTGCACATCCCAATTGCCACAAATGTTGAGCATCTTTTCATGTTTCTTGGCCAGTCAAGTTTTCTCTTTTAAGGACATCTGATTCATGCCCTTGACTCACTTATTGATGGTATATATTGAAGCATTTCTTCTTCCAAGTCATTCAACATCATGATGTCATTCATAAGAATGAAGTGTTGTTTTTTTTTTAAAGATTTTTATTTATTTATTTGACAGAGAGAGATCACAAGTAGGCAGAGAGGCAGAGAGAGAGAGAGAGAGGGAAGCAGGCCCCCTGATGAGCAGAGAGCCCGATGCGGGACTCGATCCCAGGACCCCGGGATCATGACCTGAGCTGAAGGCAGAGGCTTTAACCCACTGAACCACTCAGGCACCCCAAGACGAAATCCTTTTGAATCTTCAGCTGACATCTCCAGTTGACTGTGGGTTCTCTATGGATTGACGGAAACAACTCGTATCTGACTGACGGTCTCCTGGTATCTTCATCTGGATTCCTTTTGTGCATGTGATTGTGAGAACTGTACTTTGTAGAGAACTGTAGGTTGAATTTGATAGAGATTGCATGTGGGTAAAAGTGGTAGTGATGTAGAAAATGGTTGAGGTCTGGAGCTGATGGCCAAGAAAGAATTCTTAAGAACATGCTTGGTGCAGACAGCATAAAAACAGACATATAGACCAGTGGAACAGAGTAGAGAGCCCAGATATGGACCCTCAACTCTATGGTCAAATAATCTTTGACAAAGCAGGAAAAAATATACAGTGGAAAAAAGACAGTCTCTTCAATAAATGGTGCTGGGAAAATTGGACAGCTACATGTAGAAGAATGAAACTCGGCCATTCTTTTACACCATACACAAAGATAAACTTGAAATGGATAAAAGACCTCAATGTGAGACAGGAATCCATCAGAATCCTAGAGGAGAACATAGGCAGTAACCTCTT
>PISX010020517.1:0-35589 GCA_004024625.1 Mellivora capensis | reverse complement strand
GGGGGGGGGGGCAAAAGTTTTTGAAAAGTTATTCTTGTTGCTTCCAAACGCGAAGTCAGGCAAAACTTCGCTTGTAAAGTAGATGCATTCTTCCTGGAGTAGATGCAGGGACGAAAAGCTGGCGGCTTTTAAGCAAGCCGGACCGGTCCTATCTGCTCCTCCACCCCCCCCGTCCGGCTCCAATGGAGCAGGCCTGCCCCGCCCTGTCCCGCCCTGTCCCGCCCCGTCCGGACCCGACCGGACTTTCAGGACTGCTGGGGAAAGTGGAGGAGGCTGAGCTTTGGGGCCCTAGGGCTGAGCAGAGGATAAAAATGACCCAGGGAGGCTCTGCTGGAGTTACGTAGAGTTTGGGGGCCCAGGAGAGAAGTGTCAAAAAGTTTGTGTGTGGGGGAGGGGCACAATTCAAACTTTTGCAGCTTGTAATTTTGGGGGCTCTGTGGGGGTAGGGAGGAAGGAGGGAGGGTTAAAACTGTTTTAAAGCAAAACTTTGTAGTTAAAACCAACTTAGATAAAATGCTTCTTACCAAGCATTATGAGACCATATTCGAAGAATAAAGCATTAATAGTCACATTTTAAGTTCGTTGTGACATTATGAACTGTTAAAAGTTTGACATTTCATGAATCTTGTCCTATAAAGCAAGGTAATTAAGGGTTTTAGTGTGCAACCTTATTGTTTAGGCAGAGAAGTAATGACTTTTGACATTTACTGAGATCTGGTTATTCCTGTCCTTTCATATCTGTTTATATCACTTTTAGTTTTTCGCATGCATTAAATAAATAAACTCTCTTTCTTGGAATTACCAAGTTATTAATGTATGTGAAGAAAAGGTTTGAATTACTTAAGAGTTGAAGATTTAGTCATACCAAATAATGGAGTCCAGAAAATCCTTCAGGAACTTAAGCTTTTTGCCAAACCATAAAGATTATCCCCTCTTCCCTCTTTCAAAATGATCTTTTTCCCACCACCACCTTTCAGCTTAAATTCTTACTAGAAAAAACTTCACCATTTTAACAATAGCATCCCCTTTATACCCGGTTAAAAATACACAATGTTTGGGCTGTACCCCCAGGGTGTAACTCAGTGTTTGTGAGAAAGGACCCAGAAATCTACATATCCAGCAATCATTCTTGTGTTCAGATGTTCTCGACCTGCTACCGGACCCACCTGGTAGAATGGTAGGTGGCTCCCAATTTTTCTGAGATTTCTTTTTGATAAGGAAGCATTACCACCCTTAGCACCACTTCTAAAATCTCACAGAGTCTCAGTAAGCTTAAAAATCAAATTGGAATGACTTAAGTCTAATTCTGATTAACTAAATTGAAATTCTTTTTCTAAAATATGTTTCACATATAGAAATATCCAATTTAGTCTGTGATAATCATATCCAAATAGTGTCTGAGTCTTTTACGCTTGATTGAATCTGCACTTTTACATCCAACCTAAGCAGGAACCTGTACTCCTATCAGTTTGAATACAGGTTTACAGGCAGTTGGCCCATCAGTTTTTTTCTGCTTCTGTTTCATGGAAAGCTAGAGCTGCTGGAGAAAAAATGTATAGACTTGATGATTATGTGCTTTACAAATTTTGATTTAAACTCAAGTAAGGCCTTAATGTCTCAAAAATCCTTCTATTCATATAATCAATCAGCTTTCTTTCTTATTCTTCACATTTGTTGTCTGAACCATCACTATTCTCCTGAAGTTACTAAATTCACCACTCTAATATGTTACCTTGGCTTCTGCATGAGAAGTCATTAGGCCATCAAATATAAACACACTCTTTTCTTCTCTTTTTCTCTTCAATCTACAACAAGCTCATTTCCTTTACTTTGCCTCAGAAATAACTTCTGTTCATGCCATTCCCTCTCCAAATTAACTTTTTAAAAATTTATTTATTTGAGAGAAAGTGAGCTCACAAACGGAGGGGAGGACTGGTGGGGACAGGGGTGGGGGCAGGAAGCAGCGGAGGAACAAGCAGATTCCCCACTTCTGCTGAGCCAGGACTCCATCCCAGGACTCTGAGATCATGATCCTAGCCAAAGGCAGATGCTTAACCAACTGAGCCACCCAGGCACCCCTCCAAATGAACCCTTGACCTTAGTCTGGTTTATATTGCCTTTGACTTGTCAATGTTATTACTTCTTCCTTGCATTATTTTCTCTCTCTTCACTGTGGATCCTTCCCCTTTTCCTACCTATATTATTCACAGAAATCCTTTCCATCCTTAAAAAAAAAAGTTTCCTTATACCATGTCTGCCTCCCCTAGCAACCTTTACCTCATTTTAAAATATATCTATTGGGGCCCCTAGGTGGCTCAGCAGGGAGCCTGCTTCTTCCTCTCCCCACCCCACTCCTTGTGCTTTCTCTCCATGTCTCTCTCTCTCTCAAATAAATAAATAAAATCCTTAAAAAACTAATAAAATAATAGAAAATATATTTATTGAGATATGATTTATAAACCATATAATCCACCTGTTTAAGGTATACAATTCAACAGATATTGTACATGTACACAGTTGTCAAACCATTACCAAAAATCTAATTTTTCAGCATTTCTAACACCCCAAAAAGAAACCTCTTGCCTATTTGCAGTCACTCCCCATGTCCACCCCCCAGGAGTTGGTGACCACTAATCTACCATTTGACTTTATGGATTTACCTTTTATAGATATTTCATACATATGGAATTATATACTATCTGGTGTTTGGTATCTGACTTTTTTCACTTAGCATAATGTTTCTGAGGCTTATTCATGGTATAACATTTATTATTATTTTATTCCTTTCTATTGAGAATAATATGACACTGTATGGATATATCACATTTTATTTATCCATTCATTAAGTTGATGGGCATTTGGATTGTTCTCATTTGTGGCTTCAAAATTATGAAGAATTTTGCTATAAACATCTGTGTACAAACTTTTTATGGACATATGTTTTCATTTCCCTATATATATATAATAATATAAGTTTGAGGTATATAATGTGTTGATTTGATACAATGCAAAGTGACTACCACAATAAGGTGAGTTAACACCTCCATCAATGCACACATTACTTTTTTGTGTGTGGTGAGAACATTTAAGATTTACTCTCTTAGTAATATTCAAGCATATAATGGTGACTATTTCCTACAGTCACCATGCTACACATTGAAGCCTCAGAACTTTCTCATCTTAAAATCAGAAGTTTGTACCATTTGAACAACATCTCACTAATTCCAACCCCCAGCCCCTGGCAACCACAATTCTAATGTCTGTTTCTATGAGTTCACCTTTTTTAGATTCCACATGTGAGTGAGATCATACAGTATTTGTCTTTCTTTGACTTTTGTTTCACTTAGCATAGTGCCCTCAATGTTCATCCATGTTGTTGCAAATGACAGGATAACCTTTTTTAATGGCTGAGTAATATTCTGTGTGTGTGTGTGTGTGTGTGTGTGAGAGAGAGAGAGAGAGAGAGAGAGAGAGAATCTTCTTTATCCATTTATCCAGTGATGGACATTTAGGTTGTTTCCATGTCCTGACTACTGTGTATAATGTTGCAGTGAACACGGAAGTGCAAATATTTAAGATAGTGATTTCATTTCCTTCAGATACATACCCGGAAGTGAAACTGCTAGATCTTACGGTAATTCTAGATTTATTTTTTTGAGGACCCTCCATACTGTTTTCCACAATGGTTGTACTAATCTATATTCCTACCAATGGAGCACAGGTTCCCTTTTGTCCACATCCTTACCAATACTTGCTCTCTCTTCTTGTTTTGTTGGATAGTCATTTTAATTGTTGTGAGCTGATATCTCATTGTGCTTTTGATTTACATTTTTCTGACGATTAGTGATGTTGGACATCTTTTCGTGTACCTGTTGGCCATTTATATGTCTTCTTTAGAAAAATGTTTCTTGAAGTCTTCCACCCATTTTTTTCATTGGATTCTTTGTTTTTGTTGTTGTTGTTGTTTTTTGTTTTTGCTATTGAATTTTTAGTTCCTTATGTATTTTGGATATTAACTCCTTATCAGATAAATGGTTTGCAAAGGTTTTCTCCCATTCTTTAGGTTGGGTTTTCATTTTATTGATGGTTTCCTTAGCTGTGCAGAAGATTTTTAGTTTGATACAGTCCTACTGGTTTGTTTTTGCTTTTACTGCTTGCCTTTTTAGTATCATATCCAAAAAATCATTGCTAGGGCCAATGTCATGGAGCTTTTGTCCATGTGTTTTCTTCTGGGAGTTTTATAGGTTCAGGTTTCACATTTGCATCTTTAATCCATTTTGTGTTAATTTTTCTGTATAAGTTAGAAATCCAATTTCATTCTTTTGTGTGTGACTATCCAATTTCCCCAATACCATTTATTAAAGAGACTGTCCTTTCCTCAGTGAATATTCTTGGCTCCCTTGTCAAATATTAATTAACAGTATATGGATGGTTTGTTTCTGGGCTCTTGATTCTGTTCCATTGGTCTATGTGTCTGTTTTTACGGCAGTACTATACTGTTCTGATTACTATAGCTTTGTAATATAATTTAAAATCAGGAAGTATGAGATGTTCAATTTTCTCCTTTCTCAGAATTGGCTATTTAGGGTCTTTTGTAATTCCATATTAATTTGGGGATTGTTTGGTTTATTTCTATGAAAATGCCACTGGATTTTTGAGGGATTGCACTGAATATGTAGAACACTTTAGGTAATAAGGACATTTTAACAATATTGTTCTAATACTTGAACACAGAATACCTCTCCATTTATTTTTTTATGTCCAATTTCTTCCTCAACGTCTTACAGTTTTCACAGTAGAGATCCTTCACCTCTTTGGTTAACTTTATTGTTAAGCATTTTGGTTTTTGTTTTTTTTTTTAAAGATTTGATTTATTTGACAGACAGAGATCACAAGTAGGCAGAGAGAGGAGGAAGCAGGCTCCCCACTGAGCAGAGAGCCCGATGTGGGGTTCGATCCCAGGACCCTGAGATCATGACCTGAGCCGAAGGCAGAGGCTTTAACTCACTGAGCCACCCAGGCGCCCCCATTTTGCTGTTTGATGCTATTACAAATGGTTTGCTTTCTTTCTTTTTTGGATAATTCATGGTTAGTCTATATGAATGCAACTGATTTTCTATGTTGATTTGTATACTGCAACTTTATTAAATTTATTTATTAGTTCTAACAATATTTTCATGAAGTCTTTAGGATTTTCAGTATATAAGATCATGTTCTGCAAATACAGACAATTGCATTTCCTCCTTTCATATTTGGTTGCATTTTATTTCTTTGTCTTGCCTGAATGCTCTGGCTAGAACTTTCAGTACTGTTGAGAGTGGGAACCCTTGTCTTCTTCCTGATCTTAGAGGAAAAACTTTCAAACTCTCACCATTGAGTACGATGATAATGGGCTTGTCATATATATGGCCTTTCTTATGTTGAGATACCTTCGTTCCATACCCAGATTTATTGAGAGCTTTTGCCATGGTGGGATAATGAATTTTGTCAACTGTTTTTCTGCATTTATTGAGATGATTGTATGATTTTTATTTTTCATTCTATTAATATGGCATATATATAACATTTATTGATGCATATATTGAACCATTCTTGTATCTCAGGGTTAATTCCCACTTGATCATGGTATATTATCTTTCTATAATGCTGTTGAATTTGGTTTGCTAGTATTTTGTTAAAAATGTTTGCATCAATATTCATGAGAGATATTGTTCTGTAGTTTTCTTTTCTTGAGGACTTCTTATCTGGCTTTGGTATTTGGGGTAATGCTGGCCTCATAAAACGAGTTCCGAAGTGTTCCCTCCTCTTCCATTTTTTTTAGAAAAGTTTAAGAACTGGTGTTAATTCTTTAAATATCTGGCAGAATTCTCCATTGATGCCATCTGGTCCTGGGCTTTTTTTTTTTTTTTTTTCCTTTTTGTGATTTTTTTTTTTTTAAGATTTTATCTATTTATTTGTCAGAGAGAGAGAGAGCAAGAGAGCGAGCACAGGCAGACAGAGTGGCAGGCAGAGGCAGAGGGAGAAGCAGGCTCCCTGCTGAGCAAGGAGCCCGATGTGGGACTTGATCCCAGGACTCCGGGATCATGACCTGAGCCAAAGGCAGCCACCTAACCAACTGAGCCACCCAGGCGTCCCTTGTGATATTTTTGATAACTAATTCAGTTTCCTTACATTTGGTCTGTTCAGAATTTCTTTTTTTTTTTTTTTAAGAGTTTATTTATTTGACAGAGAGAGAGAGACACAGCAAGAGAGGGAACATAAGAGGAGGGGAGTAGGAGAGAGAGAAGCGGGCTCCCCGCTGAGCAGGGAGCCCAATGCGGGCTTGAACCCCAGACCCTGGGATCATGACCTGAGCCGCCAAAGGCAGATGCTTAACAACTGAGCCACCCAGACACCCCTGTTCAGGTTTTCTATTTCTTCATCATTCAATTTGAGTAGGTTGTAGATTCCTAGGAATTTATCCTCTATCTAGGAATCTATCTATATCTAGGAATTTCTCCCAGGTAATCCAATTCTAGGCACACTGGTCTCTTATGAACCTTTATATTTGTGTATTAGCAGCTGTAAATCCTCCTCTTTCTTTCTAAATTTATCAATAGCTGTTTATTCTTTCTTTTTCTTAGTCCAGCTAAAGGTTTGTCACTTTTGTTTGTCTTTTCAAAAAGCCAACATTTAGTTTCATTGATCTTTTCTATTTTTTTCTGGTCTCTATTTCATTTTGCTGCTCTGATCTTTTGTTCCTTCCTTCTAACTTTTGAACAAGTTTGTTCAAAGTTCTTTTTCTAGTTCTTTGAGGTACAAAATTAGGTTGTTTATTTGGAATCCCTTTCTTTTTTCTTAAAATTTTCTATAAAATTATCTCACAGTACTGATTTTGATGTTTCTAATAGTTTGGGTATGTTGTATTTTCATTTTCATTTGTTTCAAGATACTTTTTGATTTCCCCTTTGGCCCACTGGTTGTTCAAGAGTGTGTTGTTCAATTTACAGATATTTATGAATTATGAATTATTTCCAGTTTTCTTACTGTTACTAATTTCTAGTTTCATACCATTGTGGTTGGGAAAGATATTTTATATGATTTCAACCCTTTTAAATTTACTGAGATTGTTTGTGACAACATATGATCTGTTCTGGAGACTATTCGATGTGTTCTTGAGAAAAATATGTATTCTGCTGTTGTTGGATGGAATGTTCTGCATATGTTCTGTTAGGTCCATTTGGTCTAATGCATAGTTTAAAACCAATGTTGGCTGACTGATTGGCTAATCCATCTATTGTTGAATGTGGGATATTAAAGTCCCTTATTCTTACTGTATTGTTACCTGTTTCTCTCTTCACATCTCCCTTAACATTTTAAAAAGTATATTTAGGGGTGCCTGGGTGGCTCAGTTGGTTAAGCCACTGCCTTCAGCTCAGGTCATGATCCCGGAGTCCTGGGATTGAGTCCCACATTGGGCTCCTAGCTCTGCGGGGAGTCTGCTTCTCCCTTTGACCTTCTCCCCTCTCATGTTCCCTCTCACTCTCACTCTCTCTCAAATAATTAAGTAAAATCTTAAAAAAAAAAAAGTATATTTAGATGCTCCAATACAGGTGTATCTATATTAATGATTATATTTTCTTAATGAACTGACACCTTTGCCAAATTATAATGACCTTCTATTGTCTCTCATTATGGTTTTTTACTTAAATTCTATTTTGTCTACCTTAAGTATAGCTGCTCTTGCTCTCTTTTGCTTTCCATTTGCATGGACTATCCCTTTCCATCTCTTCACTTTTAGTTTATGTGATCCCTGAAGCTGATATGAGTCTCTTGTGGGCAACATCTGGTTGGACCTTCTTGTTTTTTGTTTTTTTTTTTTAATTCATTCAGCCCCTCTATCCCTTTTGATTAGAGAATTTAATACATTTACATTTAAATTAACAGGTAAAGATTTGATAAGTAAGGGCTTACTGATGCCACATTATTGGTTTTTTTACTGTTACTTAGTTCCTTTGCTTCTTTTGTCCTCTTTTGCTGTCTTCCTTTGTAAACTGATAGATTTCCATAGTGGTATGCTTTTTATTTCTTTCTTTTTATCTTATGAGTACCTATCTATAGGTTTTTGCTTTCTGGTTACCATGATTTTCACATAAAACATAACAGATTATTTTAAGCTAATAACTTAATTTCAAGAGCATGTAAAGATTCTTGGTGCTCCTGGGTAGCTCGGTCAGGTTAAGTGTCTACCTTCCACTCAGGTCATGATCTCAGGGTCCTGAGATCAGGCCCTATGTTGGGGCTCCATGTTCAGTGAGGAGCCTACTTGTCCCTACACCTCTGCTGCTCCCCCTGCTTGTGCTCCCTCTCTCTCTCTCTGTCAAATATATAAATAAAATCTTTTTTAAAAGCCTCTACATTTTCACCCCTCCCCCATTTGTTTTTGACCCCTCAATTTACCTCTATTTTGTGTATCCACTACCAAATTATTACAGCCAAACTTATTTGTAATACTTTTGTCCTTTAACCTTTTCACTAGGGGTAAGTGATTAACACACCACGTTACAGTGGTATTGCATTCTGAGTTTCACTATATACCTATCTTTACCGTTAGTTATTAGAGTATTCTGAATTTCACTATATACCTATCTTTACCATTGTGTTTTATTTTTTCATATGCTTCTATGTTACCAATTAACATCCTTTTATTTTAGCTTGAAGAACTCCTTTTAGCATTTTTTTTGGGGGGGCAGATATAGTGGTGATGAACTCCCCCAGCTTTCCAGCTTTTATTTGTTTGGTAAAGTCCTTAACTTGCCTTCATTTCTCAAGGACAAGTTTGTCAATTCATGGAAATCATGTAATATCTAACTGGCAACTATTTTATGGGATAGAAGTATCAGCACTCAAATTTCTGATGGGATAAGCAGAATCACTGATGGAATTGATAAAGCAGACTGACAATAAGCCAAGGGTTTTTGTAAGTGTTAAGAAACAAAGGAATGAATCTGTTTTCCATAGTATATCTGCATCTGCTAGTAAACCTAAAGCCTAACTTGGTGGATAGCCAAACTGGTTACGCTTGACATTAATGCTTTCTGTATTCAAAGTCTTACTACTCCTTTCTCCATTAAAAGAGTTACACTTGCATTCAAACTTATCATAAGAGACTGCCACCTGTGTCAAAATTATCACAGAGGGGAAGGGTCATTGTCTGGATACAACTGTGATCAAAAACCAAAAAGTATATTATGAAGATTCAATTTGACAGAATGGGAAATAACTTAATATTGACTAAAAACAAATTCCCCTCTAGTAGATGCAAATCCAGGATACAGTCACTACAAACCCTACTTAAAAGCCAAGTAACTTTTGCTTAATTTGAAAAGTGTCAAAAAGTACCAACTACTACACTTACCAGAAAAAACAAATAAACATATGTAGGTAATCAAATCAAGCAAGGACCTAGGGATAGCATCATTGAGAATTTTAAGTGACACTTAAGTCACCATAAGTCACATCAACTTGCCACATAGTTATTTGAGGACTATTTTTATATCCTGCATTAACCATTTATATCCACAGTTGTGAAAACTTAATAAGACTTTAAAAGTCTTTAGGATCAATAGCCAATCAAAATCCCAAACAGAAGTGTGATGGTAGGAAGGCAAATATTTGTAGTCTCTTTCTACTGAATATTTCTTTTTCTGTGTATACTCTGTGTGGGGTTGCAGTACAGTATTTACTTCTACAGATGGGACTACATGCATAGCCATGAAGAAGTCTACTCTTAGTCTCTACCTTTCTGGATTCTTCCTCTCCACCTTGTTTCACTTGTCTCTTAATTCTATAATAGGTCTTTATATGTTGCTGCAACTTCTTATTTGTGTTTACTGAATAGAATTTTGATATTTCATGTTCTTTTTTTAAAGATTTTATTTAATTTTATTTTATTTGACAGGCAGAGATCACAAGTAGGCAGAGAGGCAGGCGGCGGGGTGGGGGGGGGGGAGCAGGCTCCCTGCTGAGCAGAGAGTCAGATGTGGGGCTCAATCCAAGGACCCTGGGATCATGACCTGAGCCAAAGGCAGAGGCTTTAAATCACTGAGCCACCAAGGTGCCCCCTGATATTTCATGTTCTTAATCTAAAACTGATAAGTGAAACATTTGGATGTGTGGCATATTAAATGCTTTATTTTAACATATTAATTTTGTATTAATATTAAATATTTTAAAGTTATAAAATATTTAGTTATGTTTTTAAGGTGATTTTAGGTTAGAATGTATTAGAAATAATTTTCCTACCTTTGCTCTGTATTTTTTTAATGTATTTAAAAATATATAAAGGACAAAATGTAAAGAAAGAACAAAATAATTTGGGAGAAACCTAAACCTGCTGTTAGTTAATACTTTTATACCAACATGCCAATTTCCAGCTTCAACTTAGAGCTGCTAATTAGGTATTTGCTTTGTTTTGTTTTGTCTTCCTGTTGGTGGGGGAAACTGAACCCTAGGCTCTATTAATGAAAGAAGAAAGCAAAGCATGGCGTTAAAACAAGAACCTGACTATAAGTCCATCCATCTCTCTTAAAGAAAGTGCTCAGCAGCAATGCCAAGTTCTTATCAATATTCCAATTATTTCAGCCATGGTACATGAACACTAGTGAGTACTGAGCATAGTATTTGAAAGGAAGAGAACCTACTCTTATTCCCAAAGTGTATGGAGATGCCCTGCCTCCCCACTTCCCCATCACAAATAGCATTTGGGAGAGATGCTAATAATGCCAAGGTGGCCCAGCCACAATTCAGGCAGCAAATAGGAAGAGAAACCCAAACTTAGATGGTCAATCTTTAAATGGTCCAGCATGAACTGGATAGGTTTAATTTGCAAAGGAATCATGCACTGGTTATTTTCTTCCATTGCAGAGCTACTCTTAAATCTTAGCTTTCTTAGAAAGCAGCAGAGACAGCAATATAACCATATTCTGTGTTGTCCTAAAAAGCACAAAGGAAAGTTTGACCATGTCCAGCCACCTCTAAAGAGAGAAGCAGGCCACGCCCACCTATCCTACTCCCCTGATCCTATCCAGGGACTCCTATGGGTGCTCAGCTAGCTCTATACAACCAACAGCATCAGCAGCAGTGGCATGCAAAGCATCTATTGAGTGAGGTAATGAGGCCTCTTTGTGCCTATCCCACTGGTTTTCTGAGACTCAAGGAAGGGGTAGGAAGAGATTCCTAAAATATAAAGAGAAATTTTGTAACAGTGTTGTTGGGCTCTCAGATTGAGCTGGTCCTGCTAACATGTTGCACAATACATAAACACATGTATTTATGTTTGCTCTTAAACCCTATATATTATGTGACATGAAATCCCAGCTTCTAGGTTCTCCCCTGTTAAATCCAACTCCAGCACTTGCAGTCAGGGTAATCTTAAACCCACAGATCTAACTGTTGTTTTTCCTTTACTTTTAATAAAAACACTCCTTGTTCACAGCAGCAGCTTCCTGTTGATAATGAGAATGGGCTGTGAAACATTTTTCAAAATGCAGATTTCTCAACTCAGTCCCATTGATCCCCATATCAGGGCTGTAGGGTGGGGCTCAGGAGCCTACTCCAATTATGAGCCCTGCTCCTTTGTAGTTCTTCTGGGTGCATCTGCATATTTAGCTCTTGGGAATCACACAGTAGTTTCTGAAATAAGGCCATACATAAGATTGGTTTTGGCAAATAGTGAGGAGAAGCGATGTATGAGCTTTATACTCACATGTGTAAAGAATGACCTCTGTTCAAAATCCAGGCAATGCTTCTCACTCCAAATGCCTCAGCCCCTGCCTCAGCAATGAAAGATACCACCTGCTCCAGATGGTACAGCTACTAGATGCGGACACCATCTGCAACAGCCTGGATGCCTGAAAAACCTTGTGGATCAGAACTCCTCCTCCCTAACCTCAGCCTGAACTGGGCATATAATATCGGCAAGAAATCAAGAAATAGACACTGATTACAGCAAGCCACCCAGGTTTGGGGTTCATTTGGCATCATAGCATAAGCTTAGCCTACTCTGATACAAGGCATTACAAATGCTTACTTTACATTTATTTTTATTACATATGCTGAATTAATATAGTTTCCCCCACTATTTGAAAGTGGGGCATTTCTATGAAACCTTTAATCAGCCACAATGGTATAAAGGGAAGAAGCAATTACCATTAATTTATATGGAAAAGTTTTTGAGCATTCCCAGAATAACCAAAAAAATAACCTCTCTTTGGCTTGGCTGATATCTTAGGACACATCCTGCTAACAGATCCACAAAATAAATCCAGATAAAGATGCCCACACAGTTCAAGGCTACAATGGCTTGATGCTGTGATGATGAGTGTGGATCCCAGGGAAGGAGCTTTGCAGGGCTGTTCTCCCTGCAGTGGGTAGGCCTACCTCTTTAAAGACTTGCTCCAAGACAAATGCTGAATGCTGTTTTTACTTTTGTCTTTTGTTCCTAAGAGCAAAAATCCTCTTTGGATTTCTTTTGGTTATCCAAAAGAGGCATTATGGTAGGTAGGTCTTGTGTAAAGGTGAAGTGGTGTAACCTGAACTTTCAAAAATCGGGGGATACCTGGATGTTGTAGAGCAGCTGATTTAGGCTGTGAAGTTAGTACATTTTACTTCTAGGCATCTTGCTTAATTTTCATATTCTGAGAAGTATTTTGAAGTTGCAAGACTATTCATCTTGGGGCGCCTAAGTGGCTCAGTCAATTCAGCGTCTGCCTTAGGCTCAGGTCATGATCCCAGGGTCCTGGAATCGAGCCCCATGTTGGGCTCCCTGCTCATCGAGGAGTCCGCCTCTCCCTCTCCCCTTCCCACCTGCTTGTGCTTTCTCTCTGTCAAATAAATAAAATCTTAAAAAAAAGACTATTCATGTTTTTTATCTCAACTATGTATGTGAATAAGGATTTTCTTGACATTACACAACCAAAAACACAGTTAAGCAGAATGCTGAGGCTCTGGTGCTAAAAAGAATCCATCCATCATCTGTCATTCCCAGTTTAAAACTGGTATTTCATGTGTATCAGCCCAATTCAATATATGTATTTATAATCAGAAAATATCATAAATTTGAATTTGTACAATACACATATACCCACAAAATGCTATTTTTGGTATGCATTGGTTTTATGTAAAACTTAATAGAAAAAGTTTGAAAAGAATTGCTTTTAGAGCTACAAAGGAAAAGTCCCAGTATTCTTTCACAAGATGCCCTTAACATATTAATAGCAACCTTGCTAGACCTGAGAGAGGCCTTGGTGTTTATCTAGTTGAGCCATTTATTTTTATCGATTTGTTAGGGAAGGCCCAGATTCATCAAGTGAGTGTCAAGGTCAGATCCTTGAATCCGCACAGAGCCAGAAGAACCCAGGGCTTTCTTCCAGGGAGTGCTGCCTCATGAAGTGCTCCATCTTTGGGGCCGAGCAATTAATTGTGACACTCTCAATTTCCCCAAACATTTGCTGAAGTGGCTTGATGGCCCATAAAGTGTTTCTCAGATGTGAAAGCTAGGTCAAACTATCGATTTATTTTTGAGATTTAGCTTTTGTATCTGTAAAATAAGAGCAAATAATGCCTATCTTAGAGCTCTACTGTGATTAAAAAGGATATCACTCATGCATCATGCGAGGCCCACTGTTCTTTGGCCTTCAATGAATAAATTTAGATTTATTACCTTCAGATGTCAGCCTATACTTCTAGATCAGGGTTCAGCAAAGTTTGGTCCATGGATCAAATCTGGCCTGGTACCTGTTTTTGTGAATGTGGTTTTATTGGAACATAGCCACACCGGTTCTCTAATGTATTGTGTGTGGCTGCTTCGGGGGCTATAGCAGTAGAGGTGACTAGTTGTGACAGAGAACTTACGGCCCCAAAGCCTAAACTATTTATGTATGCCCTTGCTATGTTCAGAAAAATTCTGTTGACCTATGTTCTAGATTGCTGAGATCATTTTGAAACTACTCTTCATTCTTCTACCCACAGTATCATTACATATCTCTTTCACTGAATCAGGCACAGATTTGTCTCCATTCAAGCTGTTCATAGAAATGTTTAATGAGACAGGGAAGGAGAGGCCTAAGGCACACCACAAGAGACCACCTTCATGGCTGACAGTGATTCCATTCTCTGGACTCAGTTATCTGAAGAACTTATGAACCCACTAGATGATATTATCCATCAGTTCTCATTTATCAACAACGTTGTGTATTTGCTAAATGCCTTCCTAATATGCAGAAGATGATGAGGTACAGACCCCTCCTATTTCCCCTCCCAAGTGGTTTCCAACCTATGTTGTTTCTATATCCTTCAACTCCATTTCAACCCCATTTTTTGAAATCTGAATTATTCTTCTAGCTACAGTTTTCTGGAAGATCTCCTATTACTGGTGTAGAGATTAGCTAGCCGCCATCAAACCAGATTATTATTCTTCCTGGGCATACTACATTTCCCAGCTTTCTTTTCGATCAGGGTTGGCCAAGTGACTAAGATCTAGTCAATGGAAGGTTTGCAAAAGTCATGTGTGCTACTTCCAGACCTGGCCCAGAAGAGCATCCCATTGGTAAACCTCCAAGGTCTTTTCCTTTTCATAGCCTAGAAGGAGATGAGCATGGACACCCGAGAGGCCATTTATTAAAGATGGCAAAGCCACAGTTGAAAAGAACCTGGGTCCCTGAATCCATCCTTAGAGAACTCAAGAACATTTTGGATTTAAACATGAAATAAATTTCTATTGTATTTAAACCATTATATATGTATTTTGATGTTTGTTATGAAAGAGCATGTAATTGTCAAAAATACACTTATCATTACTATTATATTACTACCAAAATATCACAGGAAAATATCCTAATAACTCAGTTTTCTGGACCAAGAGGTTACAAGTCATGCAAAGTGGAGGTAGGTGGTCTTTCACTATAGTCTCACCTACCTTGGCCTAAACATGTCCATTTCACTGTTTTTGTTTTGTATTCTGGTAGCTTATTCTTAATTGAGAAAAATAAAGTAAAATAGGCATTATGCTTGTTCTGCCATCTTCCTCAAAAAGAGAGCCTCACATTTCCTTCTTGTTCTCTTTAGGTCTAGGACTTCCCTTTTTAACAGAATGGCCCTAGTTTCTTCACTATTTCTAAACCTCACTTTTCTAAAACCTTACTCTCTGTTTTGGCCTTTCTGACACTCTTTACAGTTTTATGACATTCTTTCATATGTCCTTGGTAATATGTCCTTCATACTTTCATCTCTTCTAAGAGCTAAGCTCAGAGAACATCTTGTTAAGTCATGCTGCTTCCTCCCCATTTTGTTTTCTCATTAAGATTATTCATGACTTTGCTTTTCATTGGAATGCTACCATCTCTCACGAAGGCCTTAGATATAGTCTTTGAAATTAGATTAAAATGTATTACTTGTTTAATATCTGTCCTTCCCTACTATCATTCAACAAGGACAGGGAGACTCCCTTTACTGCTTAAAACATGGTATGGCACATAGTAGGCACACAGATATATTTGTTGAATGACTGAAATCATGTCTGTCTTTTCTCTAAATTTGATCTTTTTTTTTATTTTTAAAGATTTTATTTATTTATTTGACAGACAGAGATCACAAGTAGGCAGAGAGGCAGGCAGAGAGAGGGGGGGAGAAGCAGGTCCCCTGCCGAGCAGAGAGCCCGATGCGGGGCTCGATCCCAGGATCCCGGGATCATGACCTGAGCTGAAGGCAGAGGCTTAACCCACTGAGCCACCCAGGCGCCCCTCTCTAAATTTGATCTTAACCCAATTTTCTACAGCCCAAGAATCAGATATAGTTTATAGAGATATAAGTTTAGTTTATTTCCTCTCTTCATTAAGGAATACCTATTTCCAATACTTTTCTCTCAAAGAGTGGTTGTCTCTCAAAGAGTGGAGCCTTGGCTCCAGATTTAGGACTCCTGTGGAGCTTTTGAAAATTCCAATGCTCAGGCCACTCTCTAGATCAATGAAATCCAAATTTCTCACAGATAGGATATAGACATCAGGAAAGGACATTCCCCAGGTGATTTCAACGTGCAGTCAAGATTGAGAATCACTGCAGGGTTCCTGTTGTTTCTGTAACACAGTCTTTCCTGTTAGTGAAAATTAAGTCCAGACATCAGTAAATATTATGACACCATCTTGTGAGGGAATGTCAGTAATGAACATATATCAATTGTTTACTATGCCAGGCACTGTACTCAGAGTTTTTTCATACATTATTTCCTTTATACCTCATGTCCAGTCTGTGAGGGAAGTTAATGAACCATCCCCTTTTTGCAAACAAGCTTATGGGGTTAGAGAGGTTAAGGAAAGCAACACTATCATTTAGGTCAGTCAAGAGTCTCTCCCGTGTTTGCTCTCAAGTTATTGATGCTACAGTTTTTGGTCATGGGCAATTTTGCCTCCCAGAAGGGTTTCTAGATTAAAACATAGGACTCTCAGTTAAATTTGAATTTCAGAAGAATGACAAATAAGATTTTTAGTACAAGTCTGTACCAAATGTTGCATGGGACATACATGAAAAAGTTACTTACTGTTTATCAGAAATTCAAATTTACCTGGCATCCTTTATTTTCACTTGCTAAAACTGGCAACTCTACCTGTACAGAATATTCAGCAGTGTCTGGAGATATTTTTAGTTATCAAATGAGGGTGTGCTACTACTGGCATCTAGCAGGTTGAGACCATGGATACTGTTTAAGATCTTATAGTGCTTAAGACAGCTGCAGCAACAGAGAACCATTCGGCTTCAAACGTCATTAGTGCCTAGGCTAAGAGCCCCAGATCTAATGGATGTTGGGAAAGATTAAGTACTCCCATAACAGCATCATGCCTCTGGAAACTTTTATATTCTGTCTTCAGAAAGCCTTCTTTCTTTCTCTTTCTTTCTTTCTTTCTTTCTTTCCTTTCTTTCTTTTCCTTCCTTCCTTCCTTCCTTCCTTCCTTCCTTCCTTCCTTCCCTCCTTCCTTTCTTCCTTTCTTCCCTCCCTCCCTCCCTCCCTCCTAGATTTATTTATTTTAGGGAGGGAGAGAGTGCATGGGGGCAGGGGCAGAGGGAGAGACTCTTCAAGCAGACCCTTCAAACAGAGTGGGCAGCCTGATGCAGGGGCTTGGTCTCATGACCCATGAGATCATGACCTGAGCTGGAACCAAGAACTGGATGCTTAGCCAACTGAGCCACCCAGGTGCTCCAGAAAGCTGTATTTTAACCTTTGTCTAGCTACAATAATATGTAATATTCTCTTGCATTTGCACTTTAGTAAGTTGTGCCTAGAGATATTGGGCATCTACTGCTCCTGGTGCATCCCCATCTCAAGACAGAGAAGATACGGGGCAGGCAATTGCCACTTCTTGACGTATCTTTGTGCTTTCTCTTTCAGTCCCACATTTTCACTTACAGCTTCAAAATCTCTGTGGTCCTAGTTAGGACACCCTACTCTCTGAAGCCCTCCTTGCATGGATTTGACTTAAGTGCAATGAGCAGAGAAATCTGGGACTGAAAGAAAGGTGTGATGAAAGCCCATATGGCAAAGGGAGAAGATAGCTGCATGCCAAATGGCTTATTGTTAATGGTATGATGCTTCTTTAGCTGGCAAATTTGTATGTTGTGAATGCATTTAGCATGATGGCAAGTTTTTGATGACTTCAAAAGTTGTACTACCTTGCAGATGTTTTCTCAAAACTTGAGTAAAAGAATACTGAAATGAATTTTATAAAGGATTTATAAATGTTTTTATAAAACATGCATAGCTTGTGGTGAATAAATCTAAGTAAATATACTTTATAAGATGCCTATTTTCTTGTTTGATTTTGGAACCTCTTGAAGACTATGTTGGGTGTTCTTTCAAGTATTATGATCAAACATAGGATGCATTTGGTACAGAGTTTTAAGTACCTCTTTAGGAATTTGAGCTTAAACATTAAATCATGTGCCAGAGTTTTAATTTCAAGATTTAATTTTTTTTCTCAAATGTAACTTTATTATATTCACTTTAGGGTATTTCTAAAAACTGATTTGCAAGGTAATTAGTATCAGTTTCATGCCACCAAAGGTTAGAGCTTAAGTAATTTAGCAAAGATCATTTGTTATTTAAGCCTTTAAAAATATATGCTTCTTTTTACTACTTTATTTTATTTTATTTTTAGTATTTTTAAATAGAGGACTGTTGTGCTTGAAAATCATCACACTCACTATGTAACTCTCCCAAAAAGAAGAGACCATGAGTTCTGAATCATATAGAAAAGAGCCATATTCAGAGGTCTACATATCCTTAAGGTCCCAATCAGAATCATCTGTATCAGTAAGGGGATAAAGATAATTACTACAAAAAATCTCATATACAGCTAACTGAAATATATGGACACACATACTTGCACTGCATGTGTCATATAGTTGATCCTTAATAAATACAAATTCTTTGCACTCGTCCAAAATTTGATATTGAGTGTTTATAAAATATGTATGTGTAAATATCACCTGGGGAAGTTAAGAGTATAAAGAGAGAAAGAAAAGAAATAAGGAGAAACATTGTCTCTATAAACATAATTCTTTTTCTTTGATTTACCAAAGATAAACCAAAGCAGGACACTCAAAGATTTTAGACTTGGTGGCAGGGACAGATTGCAAAGAGGTTGTAAGATTCTGTGTACTTTCTCCCAAAGCGTTCCATAACTACCTTAATTATACTTATCTTACCACAGTAATTATTTGTTTATATTTCTGTTTTATTTCTCTGTCTCCGAAACTACTACTACATCTGACTGTCTACATTAATATGACCTTACTACTCTACTGTCATCTGATGCGTTCCAGAAGCATCCCAAATGACACATCAATTTGAACAGAAAAAGCATCAGCCAACAGTTCACACACCAGAACTCTTTGAACCCCTTGCCTCAAACCCTCATCTTATTCTACGAGTACTAAACCACCATATCATTGATTATCACATACATCATGATCATGACTCAATCCTAACCATTGAAAGACATGACTTAAACTTGAAAAGCTCAAACATACCAACTATTTCTACCCACCTTCCCCTGACCAACCACCTTCTAAGCACTACTAAGGCTCTTTGAGGTGGTATTTTCCGGATCTCAGTACTAACTCAGCTTTGTCTTACTAAAAGGTGGTTTTAGTGATATTCTGGGGAGCCAGCTTTTTACACTTCCATTAGACTGTGAATTCCTAATGGGCTGGGTCTGTATCTCATTCACCTTATCTACAGTTTTTTACACAGTTCCTCTGAGCAGGTAGTTCTCAAAGAGTCTTTAGACCAGTATCATCAGCATCATTTGGGATTTTTTTAAAAAAGGTTCTATTTTATTTATTTTAGAGTGAGAGACAGCTAGCGGGGAGAAGGGCAGAAGGAAAGGGGAAGAAGAGGGACAAGCAGACTCCTCACTGAGCGCAGAGCCTGAGGCCAAGCTCCATCCCAGGACCTGAGTGGAAATCAAGAGAAGCTTAACCACTCTCTGAGCCACTCAGGTGTTTAAGAAATGCAAATTTTCAGGTTCAACCTTAGCCCCACTGGATGAAAGGATAGGTGGAATCCAGCAATCTGTGTTTTAGTCAGCCCTCCAGGTAATTCTGATGTTCTGGCAAGTTTGAGAACTACTGTAGATTACAGCAGATGGTCAATATTCAAGAAAAGCACAGAAAATAGTGATGAGTATTAAGGGAAGTAGAGTAATTCCTGGTTCAAGTAGATAAAGTATGACACGGCTTCTTAGAGAAGTGACAATTTAGCAGGGACTTGAAAGTTTAGTTGAATTTGGGAACAAAGGCTGAATACTGTGGGTTTTAAGGGTGCTGGACTGCATAACAGAAAACACTGAAGGAGGTGGAAGCTAAAATGTGAATGTCTACTTAAAGAATTTGGACTTGTTGGTAGTAGGGAGTCAAGGAGGGTATGGTGCCCTTAGGGATAGAGAACTGTAAAAGAAACAAAACAAAACTAAACAACACAAAAAACATTGTGCTTTAGTGGAAAAACTATAAAGTATATAGTAAACTCAGCTGGATTATCTGATTTTGACTCTATGGAAGCGACTTTATAACTCTATAAATGATAAAAACTGATAGCAATTCAAAATAATTCCTGTCTATAAACAAAGGCATTCTTGGGGCACCTGGGTGGCTCAGTGCGTTAAGCCTCTGCCTTCCGCTCAGGTCCTGATCTCAGGGTCTTGGGATGGAGACCTGAGTCGGGTTCTCTGCTCAACAGGGAGCCTGCTTCTCCTCCTCTCTGCCTGCCTCTCTGCCTACTTGTGATCTCTGTCTGTCAAATAAATAAATAAAATCTTAAGAAAAAATAAACAAAGGCATTCTTGTCTATGTGAATTCTATCCAATAGACTGAACTGTCTCTCTTCACCAGCAGTAGAAGAACTTGTCTCCAACTGCACTTTTATTTCAATAATCCTCATCTATTAATACGTCTGTTTGGATTCGCCTTTGAACTGGTTGTAACATGTTGCTGCTTCTTTCATTAATGAGTTAAATACAATATTTAAATGTGTTCATTTTTGTCTGTCTTGATTTTATACCTTTTTTGGGAGAAAATGATCCTTAAACTGCCTTACTTCTCGGGTGTGTACACATACACATTAAAGCTCTTTCCTTTGCTTTAATAATATTCTTTTAAAATATGAAAGAAAATAAAATTCTTTACTATATTTAGTAATTCTTTGGACTATGAAATGTTGCACCATATTTCCTCTCAAATATATCTACAGTCATAAAGGCATTTTAGATATTTTGAAATAGTGTTGTATTTTATAATGAACAATTTTAATAGCAGCAACATGGTTAGGAGAAACAACAAACTATTCTAATTACAATTCTCTAGCCAAGGATTCTAATACTGTGCTATAGCAGAGCAAACAAGCTGAGGGGTAAAAGAGTGTGTAGAACATGTTTATGGAACAGCAGACGATCACGGTTTAAGTACCAGGTTTTTTGGGTACTGACTGAGGGCTAATAAGCAGTACATACAATTTTGTGCAGAGACTGCCACTGTGGCAGGAACAGAGGGAGAGACTAGGTAACTGGGCATCTACTAGGAAGAAGAGGGAGAGAAAACAACTGGAATATCTACAAAATTGAAAATCACACACATCTAACAATGCAGCTTCCTATCCATAGGGAGCCTCGAGGGAGCATAACCTAAATTAGAGAAGTGTTAAAGGACCAGCACCTGAGTGTCAGTAATTCTCTGACTCAGAGTCAGAACCAAAATTCTTTCCACTGTCCTATTACTCATTTATTCCTCCTAATACAAATTTGTCTTCAGGAAAATCTTAGATGCTGTAGATTATTCCATAAAATCTAAACCAACAGACCAAAATATAGTGCCATATAGGAAGAACTACTTGTGGTTCAGACGGGAAGGTTTCTGAAAGCATATTCTTGCTTGTCTGCTGACTCACTCTGTGTGAGGCACCTACTAAACCAGTCAGGCGTCGGTGGTTCACCTATAAACGTGTAATATCTACAGCTCAGGATGCTGGCTGAGTTTACTATTAAGTCTTTGAGAACCATTCTCAGGTTTCTATAGGAGGAAGCCAGAAAACATGAAACATATTACCACAAATACTGCCACTTCATAAGCTGCAAAAGTGGTTGGGTTTTCTTTTTTAATAGCTTGGGGAATTCTCCTTTGCTCCCTTTTCCAGAAACAAAAAATGATGTGCTGTACAGTTGGTAAGTACATAAAGGGTTTATATGATGTTGAAAGGAATGCTTTTCTATATGACAAATACATACCAGCTTAAAAGGTTTCTTATTGATCACATAGCATCAAAAGGCCTTAGTGTGCACTTAAGCATAGACTCTCAACACAATGAGATCAGTACAGGACTCTAGTAAATGCTTAGTTTGGACAAGTACGTACCTTAACATTTTATCTGTCAGCCATTAAAGTGAACTGCCAGAGAAGAGTGCCATGACGAGAGCAAATACAGGGCTAGAACAAAAGCATCATCAAATGCCTTTTTTTTTTTTTTTAATAAAACATAACTAAGGCATTAAATCTAAGATCAATGGCCCAAAGGATTCACAAAGTGCAACACCTATTATAGGATCACTTTTGAGAAAAGGAGCTTGATGGATCTGGCTTTTGCCAGGACTACCTGAAAATGCCCCCAGACCAATGAATTTGTCCTATTTAAAAAATACTTTGGAGAAAGCTTCTCTGGCATCCTGTTAAATGATTAACCTTTCTTACTATGAGAAAATTCTTGTAGTTATTTCTAAAATTTCTAGAGCATAAGCCTACTTCTTTTGGTATTTTTTTAAAATTATGAAAAATATTGGAACATCAGGGTGGCTCAGTTGGTTGAGCATCTGACCCTTGGTTTCAGCTGGGGTCATGATCTCGGGGTCGTGGGATCAGACTCTGTGCTCATGCTCAACATAGAGTCTGCTTGAGATTCTCTCTCTCTCTCTCTCTCTTTTCTTCTGTCCCTCACCTCACCCCCTTCCCCACTCACATGCACTCTCTCTCAAATAAAGAAATAAAATATTTTTTAAATTATGAAAACTTCTAACATTCAAAAGTAGATAAAAGAAAGGAAACCTACTGAATGAGAGATTTGCAAATGATATATCCAATAAGGAGCTAATATCCAAAATATATAAAGAACCTATACAACTTAATACCAAAAAATCAATGTGATTTAAAAAATGGGAAGAAGACACGAATAGACATTTTTCTAAAGAAAACAAAGTGATGGCCAACAGACACATGAAAAGATGTTCAACATCACTCATCATCAGGAAAATTGCAAACCAAAACTATAATGAGATATTGCTTCACCCCTGTCAGAATGGCTAAAATGAAAAACACAGAAAATAACAAGTGTTGGTGAGGTGGTAGAGAAAAATGAACCCTCATGCACTGTCAGTGGAAATGCAAATTGGTGTAAGCATTGTGTAAAACAGTATGGAGGTTCTTCAAAAAATTAAAAGTAGAATTGCCATATGATCTAGTAATTCCCTTACCAGGTATCCATCCAAAGAAAATGAAAACACTAATTCAAAAAGATATATATACGCCTATATTTGTAGCATTACTTACAATAGCCCAGATATGGAAGTAAACCAAGTGTCTATCCACAAATGGATAAAGATGTGGTTTATATATATATCATTTTATATATATATATATATATATATATGTATATATGTAAAACAGAATATATATAATCACTTTATATACATATATATAAACAGTGTATATATATAGATAGATAGATAGATATAGATATAAAACAGACTATTTCTCAGCCATAAAACATAATGAGATCTTGCTATTTGCAACAACATGGATGGACCTAGAGGGTATAATGTAAGTGAAATAAGTTAGTTCAAAGAAAGACAAATATCATATGATTTCACTCATCTGTGTAATTTAAGAAACAAAACAAATGAACAAACAGAAAAAAAAAGGAAACAAAAAACCCCAAAAAACAAAAACCAAATTCTTAAACACAGAGCAAACTGGTGGTTGCCAGAGGGGAAAAGAGTAGGAGGATGGGTGAAATAGATAAATGGGATTAAGAGTATATTCATTTGATGAACACTGAGAAATGCACAGAATTGCTGAACCAATTATATTGTACACCCAAAACTCATTTAACACTGGATGTTAATTATGCTACAATAAAAAATTATAAAAAGCATAAGAGAAAGAACATCAGATATAATGGTAGATCTTCACACATTTGAAGTTAATAGACAATGTCAGAATGTTAGAGTTTTTTTAACAATTAAAAGATGTTCCTTATACAAATTTACATGGAAAAACTTTGAGATAGTATCTTTTGGATGAGGATTTGAGGGTAGGTATATTTTGCCTCTTACACTGTCTAGTTCTCAATACAGGCTGAAGTCTGATTTATTTACTACTAATGAAAATAAAACCCAAAATTTTAAAAAAAAGTAGAATAGTATGACAGATTCAACAATTTTAAAGACTTTGCCACATTTGTATCACTTATTGCTCTTTTCTTTGCCAAAACATTTAAAAACAAATTCCAGATATATTATTTCATTCTTACATGCATCAGTTTACATGTCTAAATTTTAAACATAAAAAATTGGACATCCATCATTAAATATTAGGTGCCATTATCATTCCTTTGTAGAATCCAAGACCTAGTCCGAACCCAACCTCCCCAATAGGTAAAAATGTCTTTTTCTATTGCCTTGTTGAATCAAGAACTGAACAAGGTCTACCTACTACAACTGGTTGTCTCTAGTCATCTAGACCAGTGCTTCTTAAACTTTATGTGCAAATGAATCACTTACAGATCTTAAGACTCACTAGGGTCTGGGGCAAGACCTGAAAGATTGCATGTCTCACAATCTCACAAGTGGTGGCAATGTTTCTGGAATCAAAGTGGACCACATTTGGAGCAGCAAGATCTTACCAAAAGCTCCATCATATTTTGTTTGTTTTTTCCATGCTCTTGGTTTATTGCAGAAATATGTCATGACCCTGGGCTATGTCCCATGGTCTGAATTTCCAAGTTTCTTTCCATGTGATATTATTTAACTTGTTCCTCTTCCATTATCTTTACATTCACTAAATAATGTTACCTTTAAACACTTGAATATTCAAGGTCGCCTTGTCTGTGATTCAAATAACTACTTACTCTGTTTGAGCATCAGATGCTTTATGGTGACTGTCTTGTTAAATAGGTGGCTCTAGAGTCCAATTTCTATGATTTGGTTTCTGCCTTCATCACTTACTAGTTGTATGACTTTGGATTAAGTTAATCCCCACAAGCCTCAGTTTTCTCATCTGTAAAATGGGTATAATATGTATATTGTATAGTACTGTGAAAAATGGCATACGGCAAGTGTTCAATAAATGGAAGCCATTATTGTTACTGACGTTGTCATCTTTTTACTTCAAGTTACAGTATTTTAGTTTCTGGGACTTTTCTTCTAAGTCCTAAAACTAACTTTTCAGCTCTTTGTTCATTTATAGATAGACTGTCCTATAAATCAGCTATAACTTTTCTTGTTTTTTCTTTTCTTTCTTTTTTTTTTTTTTTTTACAGTACAGATCACAAACTAGGCAGGACCTTAAGAGGGAGCATATTATGAGTTTTCAGAAATTTTCCTTTTCATGTTTTAATTTCTCTCTTTTTTAAGATTTTATGTATTTTTTGAGAGACAGAAAGAGAGAGAAAGAGAGAGCATGAGCAGGAGGAGAGGGGAAGATGGACAGGGAGAAGCAGCAGGGAGCCTGACACAGGTTTGCATCCCAGGACCCTGGGATCATAACCTGAGCAGAAGGCAGACAGATACTTAACCGACTGAGCCACCCAGGTGCCCCTTCATGTTTTAACTTTTCTTTCAATTACCATGGCTCATATAGCCTACAAATACAAATTTTTAATCTTATATCTGCTCATCCAAGTACATCTTTCAAAGGGGGTTAGTTCTTGGTAGTTCACCACAGAAATTTAGGTATTAAAACTGTACAAAATGAAATATTCCAAACCAAACATCTTAAGTATATATTACAGAACTAAGGGAGTTTGTTGTTCATTCGTGTAAATCCCACATAAATTATATAGACTTTTTGTGTGTTATCAGTAATAAAGAAATGTTTTACTATCAAGACTGAGGTTTAGTCAGGGAATAAACCTTCAAGAGATTACTGAAGTTGAGCTTATAGGACAAGTTTATATTTCCTTCTTTCTTTAAGAGGTTTCGGAAGTTTGGTGAGAAGCCGCACATTAAACTTCATACTTCGGGTACAATCCCAAACAACACAATACCTCTTGAATTTTTTTTTATGACTGGCCATAGGAACAGAGCACATGACTTATATGGCCATGAAGTCTGCAACTGCAAGTTGAAGCCATGATTTCTTTATAATAAATCCCATCAGCACAGAGAAACTTAAAGAGTCATCTTTTTTACAACAAGCAAATGCTGGCCCAGATGATCAGGGCCAAAAAAGAAATTAGGCAACAAGCCCAACATTATTTTACACTTCAGTCTCTTTTTCTTTTCCTTTTGAGCCTTCTTCTCAGATGTCTTTCCCATGAGACTATGAATATATTTGTTTCAGAGATGTATTCTCTTAGTTTAACATGAAGAGTAAAGTAAAAAAAGGTAGAACTGGCAAAGAGTACTAGGGCAAAGCCAAAGAGCCAAGGGGAACATTTGAAAGTAGTTACTTTTGAAGAGTTATATGCAAAGGCAACTACATGGTAAGAGAAGAGTAGTGCTATTACCATAGTTTTACTAGCATGCAGTGGTTTGGAATAACAGTATTTACCTGTGATGCAAGAAACCTAGTTATTTAACTAGGAATCAGATGGTAGCCTACATTAATTATGTCTAACTTAACAGAAGGCAGCACAAATTTAAATTTTATACACCAAAAAGAGTGGTGTATAAAAAGTGTCCCTTTGGGGTGCCTGGGTGGCCTAGTCAATTAAGTGACTGACTCTTGATTTCATCTCAAGTCATGATCTCATGGTCGTGAGATCAAGCCCCGCGTCAGGCTCTGCTCTTGGCATGGGGCCCATTTCAGATTCTGTCCCTCTCTCTCTGCCCCTTCCCCCCTCCTCCTGCTCACATGTGCATATAAGCACACTTTCTCCCTCTAAAAAACAAAGTGCCCTTTTTTTTCTGTAGCTATTATATTTTTTCTTAGCTATTTTATGTGTGTGTGTGTGTGTGTGTGTGTGTGTACCACCTAAAACAAAATCAAGATCGATACAGAATAAGCTTTACCCAACAAGGACAAGTCATCTGTTACCAGAAAATAGAGCATTTCACTTGACAAGTTGCTTTATTTCCAGACATTTAAATGCATTTTACTTGAAATTACTGCTTTAAAGGCAAACATAAAAAGGAATTCAATGTATAAAACTACCCAGAAATGAAATAGCATATATAACATACATAACCATGTTCAAATTTTAGGCCATACCTGTTTTCCCACATTCACCCAGAAAAAGGTAAAGAAAATGTGTTATGTCATCAATTACTGTAATAATGGATGGCCTTGCAAAGCTAGCTCTGCACTTACGTGATAGCACTTAAAGGTAATACCTGTTTCCACATTAAGCAAAAAGAACACTACTTTTTCTCCCCAAATCTTTTCTTAAGATCTGAAGGGTAGGTCTAAATGGATCATGTCCTATCTTTCTTCATTCTTAATATTTGCAAGATCTAAATCTCCTAAGAAATCTTCTGTCTTCCCAAAATGTATTTAGGTTTAGGGAACATATCAATAACACCTTTTCAATGAATATAGACATTTTCTTTCTTCTTGTCTAGGCTATGAACTAAATATTTCCAGTGTCTCTGATTTTTTTTAAGATTTTATTTATTTATTTGACAGACAGAGATCACAAGCAGGCAAAGAGGCAGGTGGAGAGAGAGGAAGGGAAGCAGGGTCCCTGCTGAGCAGAGAGTTCAATGTGGGGCTTGATCCCAGGACCCTGGGATCATGACCTGAGCCGAAGGCAGAGGCTTTAACCCACTGAGCCACCCAGGTGCCCCAGTGTCTCTGATTTTATTTCAGTTTTCAAACTGCAAGTATTAAAAAAAAATTTTTTGCACTGTGTCCTGATGAGGGTTATAGAATTGTGTAAGGTATTATACATCACACATAGCAGACAGCGCAATTCCCCAGTACAGAGGATGAAAGCTGCACTGAAGGGATTGTTTTCTCAGTTGGCTATTACATCACTGTATTAGTAATACGTTCCCCAGAAAATTTATGTTGAAAATCACTGAACACTTATATATTCTTAGGATCAAATTTTTATTAGTAGACTGATTATGATCTCCTATGGCATGACCTAGGTCACTACTGACACAGAGTAGTCATTCAATAACTATTTGTTGGCTGAATTAAATGAATAAACACTAATGGAATGTAAGGAAAGCATATTATATGGTCACTAAATGCTCTCAATCTAGAATCACATCCATAAAATATTCTACCTTTTACAATTCATTTTAGAGCTACTTAAAAATTAAAGCCACAAAGATATTTTGATAGATTTTTTTGTGTGTGCCAAAAAAAAGACTAATAGATAAATATAAAATGTGATGCCTAAACAGTCCAAGGTGACTATTTCTGAAGACATCCAATTTGCCTTCTTTATTTCATGTTCCATCCATACATAGAAAAGCAACAGCTGTTTACCATCCTCAAGAAGTGGCAACGAGCATCACTGTATAAACCTATAGGACTGGGTACATGCACACTCCCGTGTAAAGAATTTCAAAGTCTTCTTTCCAGTCTTCCAGTTCTCCTTTCTGCCCCTCATCTCTTCCCACCTGCACACTGATCTTTCCTACCTTTCAGTATTAAAGCACTACTTGAAATATTAAGTCAGTATTTTCTCCTTCTCCAATGATTTCCATGCCTTATGACCCCTTCCCTTGATCCAGAAGCCATTTCTGTGCTCTGCTGACCCCGTGGTGTATTTTTCTAGGCTTCACAAATGAGGTCAGGTCCCACTTCACACGGCAAAAGGCCAGAAGGAAATTCTCCAAAGGGAACTAGTATAATCTTAATTTGAAGAGAATGCTACAGATCATTTTTAGCAATTCCCATTTAGCTCTCCTTAGCATTTACTAAATATTGGTGCAGCCTTGATCCCTATAGAAGCAAAAGGCCCATCGGTCTCTAACCCTACTCACTGTGCTCCATACTCATACGGTAGCCACTGAGATAAAGAAAATAACTTCGTAGGTTCAAAACAGAAGAATACCTCTACACAGTGGTCTCAAATCTTCAAAAGAATTAAGTGCCTTACTAATTTAGGTCTACCCTCGCTCTTATGAGATAGGTTGTTTAGTAGTGTTGCTTTGGAGTTCTGCTGCTCCTGATATGTTTAATTGATAAACTATTTGGCTGTTTCTGGATTTATAAGAGGAAGTTAGTATATGGATGGCTCTAGGATACTAGCTAGCTGATCCCTGACTTGTAACTTAAATTCTAATTCTGGTTATATAGTAATACTCTTGAAATAAAAATTTGAACACATTAATCTACTGAAAAATACATTTCAATACAGAACATGGCCTGGCAAAGGACAAATGTTTTTCACTAGAAAAGTCTGAAGTTCTCATTATCTTAAATTTTAAAAAATGGCGAGAGCCACATCATTTGGTTTACTTTCAAGATCCTTTGATCTTGCACTTAGGGAGCACTGTGGTCAAATGGCAAGAGTTCATACAGCTCTTGAACCATGAGAATAATTTGCAGGTGTATTTTAAGGTTAAGTTCTTATTACTTATTGGTATATTTTCACATTGCCCAACATGGACTTTTAGATTAATTTATGCTTATTCCACTCTCACTAATGACTACAGAAACAGAAAGGTATGCATTCCTTCTTCTAATACAAACAACTCCTTCCTTTCTATTACCTTCTTAATAAAGCGACCTTTTATTTATCTACTATTTTTGATTTGCTAAAACTCTCATTTGTTTTCCCTTAATCAATGCTGGGAAGCAGGGGGCAGGGAGCTAAGATCGAGCTGACATTCATGATATCCATCTTATACATTAGGAAATGATACAGGCAGAACAAATGACTTTTCTGAGGTTGTATAGTTACTTAATGATTATAGGAAGAACTGCTAACTATCTAATATCCATTCTTCCCTTCTTCTTTCCTGATTCTATTTGAAATAATAATATACTTAGCAAAAAAACCCAAAAAACCAAAAAACACCTATTTTTTCACTTTCTTTTTCTAGATAGCCCTGTGACACAGTTCTGGACACAGACATGAACGGAAGTGACCTAGGGGCTTCTGGGAAAGTTTTGCTTCACTGGTACAGGTGCCCCTCCTTCCTTTCCCACCCTCCTCCTGTCTGGAAGATGTATGTGACGGCCAGAGGTATAGCCTCTTCGAACCATGAAGAAAGGATGAAGAAACTTTTAAAGAGACTTGACATCCTGAGTTTATATCAGTGATTTCCTACTTCTAGATTTCTTCCACAAGAGAAAAATACAGCTTTACGTGACTGTAATCAGGGGGTCTTCACTCACAGATAAATGCAACTGCTCCCCTTTAGAGTAGGAGCTGGAATTTAGGTTCTCAGTTTTCAGCTCTGTCATCTTTCCATTGTTGTAGATTAGGTGCCTGCTAACCCTAGGCTACACCTGGACTTGTTATTCCCAGCACCCAGGAGGGGTGCTACATCAAGTCCTACAGCATGAAAACAAGGGTAGTATCACATCTTGGATTTTAATGGTTACCTCTCTAGCTTTAAGCAAAAAAGTGAAGTAACCAAAGGCTGTTTTTGATATTTCTTTCCCTCCCTCTTTTTCTCCCTTCTCTCTCTCTCTCTCTCTCTCTCTCTCACACACACACACACACACATGGGTGTGTGCACACACACACACATTTTACTCAAATCCTTTCAAGGCCTGCCCTTTCCTTTTTTTTTTTTTTTCCTAAAGGATTTATTTATTTATTTTGACAGAGATAGAGCACAAGAGAGCACAATCAGGGGAGTGGAAGGCAGAGGGAGAGGGAAAAGCAGGCTCCTTGCAGAGAGCCAGATCAGATGCAGGACTCAATTCCAAGACCCTGGGGTCATGACCTGAGCCAAAGGCAGTCACCCAAACCAACTAAGCTTTAACTTGAAGCTCTCAGTTTCTTTCTTCTGCCTATCTACCACCAATCAACGCTGAAGGGTGAGAGGAGAAATGGAGAATTATTGTCACTTAAGTAATTTATGGGGATGTAAATATCATGATAGGAGGTTATCTGTGAGATG
Organism: Mellivora capensis; assembly: GCA_004024625.1. Classification (NCBI taxonomy): domain Eukaryota; kingdom Metazoa; phylum Chordata; class Mammalia; order Carnivora; family Mustelidae; genus Mellivora; species Mellivora capensis. Next base: position 4,765 of record PISX010020517.1, on the reverse strand, counting down.
ACTTGCAAATCCACTCAAACCTCTAAGAATGGAAAGCTTTGAAGAGTTACTTGTGAGTGAGGGGTTTCAGCAGCACTCTCATCTCATCTAAGTAGCTACTCTTCTCAGTTTAGCCCGCTTAAACAACCTCACCGTCCCCTCCACCCCCAGCCAATGCAGGTAGCAACACAGCATACGCAGGGATTTGCTGCTTATTGTTTAGACCTGCCAGGTCCTAGAATTAGAAGAGTACTTTCTAGAAACAGGGAAAGGAAGGAATGTACTTCTGCTAATCCCGTACGTTTAAAATATCGTTAGTAGATATTTTGTGTAATACAAATCAGGTAATTAAATGCTTCCGCTTTTTAATATATGTTTGGCATGCTATGAACCTTCCAATAAATGTTCCTCCTGGCACCTTCCTCTTTTTTTTTTTTTCTCATCCGCTGTCATGTTACTTGGTGTAAAAAGCCTACTTCCTCTTTCAGATCATTCTATTATAGTCTTTATATTCCTCCCATGAGAATATCAGTTCTGCTGTGCCTAACAAGCGAAACAAACAAAACCCAACAAAAACAAAAACGAAGGACGCTCAAGCAAAAGATTTGGTTTCTAACCTCAGATTTATGACTCTGGCTCAATGATCCTGAGCAAAGCATTTGCCATTCTGGCATCTCAGTTTTCTTAGCTGGAAATAGGGTGAGGTAGCTTCACCTTGGAGAGGAACTTTTCAGTTCCAAGATCCTATCATTTAAGCCCATGTTTACACATGTGTCATTAATCTTTGCAACAATCTTGTGGGGAAGGAGAGTAACATTATCCCCATGTTGTAGTTCTAGAAAGGAGAGGGAAAGGGGGCTCTATGACTTGTCCACTGGTACAGAGCTGGCAGGTAGCCGTGCCAGGAACTAAACCCAGAGATTAGCTGCCTTCTTTCTCTGCAGAGAAAGCTAAGCCACCTGATATAAAAAGGAGACAAAGGAGGTCACCCAAGTGAGATTTTAAGGCTCACCCTCAGACTCAGAGATAGAGGCAGGGAGTTTCACTTCCGTAAGACATGGGATTTTAATTTGTAAATATACCCTACTGTACCACATCGGCTTTGGACTGCGTAGTTGTTGAATCTCTCGGGGACAGAGGATCCTGTTACGTAAGTTTACACAAAAGTTTATTAAAAATAATGTTTGCTCTCCCCTTCATAAAGAATAATGATAATCAATGAATATTATTTATTTTATAATTTAACATATGTGCTTATGCTGACATATGTGGACTCTATATTTTGGGGAATAATATAAATTCTAGAATTATTTCTGTTTTGGTATTCCTGATATACAATTACATATACTAACCAGCAGAACATAAACACTCGTGAATTTGAAATATTAGTTTATTAAACAAGGAAAAATGGAATATGAACACTAGCAATGATGATGATTTACTTTGCTAACTGCTCCATCCTCTATTTTTAACCTAGTTCCTCAGGGGCCTTGGTAGTAGCTGGCTGAACAGAACCAGAGACTGGTAGTCAGAAGCTTCAAGCTCTGTTCCAGGGGCCTGCACTGACTCACTCAGTGACCATGTGCCTATCAGTTGATCTCCCTCCTGCTCTCAGATGTGAGACTTTAGGAGTGTTGCCTAATTTCACTAACCTCTCGGAAATGCTACGAATGTAGGGTATGACTCTGGAAAAAGTAAGTAGAATCCGGAGGGAAAAAGTATAAGATGACTCTTACCCAACTTAGCATGAAGCCTAACTAACTATTACTTTTTTAAAAGAGAATTTAAACATTCAAGAGAATTTAAAATTATATATCATAAAAGAAATATTTCTAAATGTTGATCTCCTCTCCTTTGGTAACAAAATCCCTCAATTTTATGGAGGGAAATGATTAGAAAAAGGGGGTAATTTTGTCTTCTCTTCACCCCCTTTGATCTCTATAAGTCTGATTGTGCTCCTTCATAAAATCTGATTGAGTGTTATTTGAAGGGTTAGGGCAGTTACACAGTGAATGGAAAGAGGAATTCTTCATTTTTGAGAAACAGTAAAGCATATTTTGAAATTCTGTTCAGAGTTTGCATCATTTCTTTATCTGTTTGCCATTTGTTGGGTGCCACACATTATGCTCAGCTCTAAGAATACAAAGACCATGAAGATATGGCGTCTACACCCATGGAACTGCCAACAGATCAGAGAAATTAGATTAATTCAAGAAATTATGACACTACAGTATGGGGAGTGTGAAGATGAAAGGGGACGGTAAAGAGGTGCTAGAGGCATCTAGAAAAAGTAAAGGATGTGGTTTATCAGTTAACCTTGGTGGGCGATGGAAGCATGAAAAAGGTCATTTTCTAGATACTTTAAGTTTTACAGTAATGGGTTTTAAAAAAATGAATATTTAATCAAACTGAATCGTACACCTGGCAATGAGTCAGGCAGCAGTGAAGTCTATAAAAGGACGGGTTTTGGAGTTGGATAGATAAAATTACAACTCCATTTCTGTCTATGGGTGTGACCTTGGGCAAGTTGCCTGACCTCTCAAAATCTATTTCTTTGTCTAGAGACTGGAGATTATAAAAGTATCTACACCTCATAGGGTTATATGAAAATTATGTGGGAGAATACACATAAGCACCCAGACCAGTCCTTGAAACCTGGTAAGATGGTAAGTGTTCAGTAAACACTGGTTACTAGTAAGTACTCTATATACATTTTCTCATTGAACTCTTGCAACAATCCAATGGATAAGCATTCCTAAAATAGGATATAGAACACAGGAGATGCTAGGAAGAGAGGTTCCAAATCATGAAAGAATTTATGTGCCATGATAAGGAGTCTGGAATATATGTAGCAGGCAATGGTAAATCTTTTGAGGGTTTTTAAGAGAGAACCATTGAGTTCTATGTTTCAGAAAGATCCTTAAGATGACAGTGTGGACAATGGGCTGGAAGGGCAGGGAGAAGGAAGAAAGGTTAGGAGTCCAGTTAGGAATTCCTTGTAATAAGTTATTCTGAGTAACAGTAGTACCGGAAATCCTAAATGACTCCAAACTCCACCTCCTCCTATATCCTGTAATGGCAAAAGCTTTAGGGCTTGCCTAAACGCCTATTCTTCAACATATGAATTGCACCAGCCCTGGTGGTCTTTTCAAATTCATTTTCTTTGTTACTAAGTGGCATGAGGCTGGCATCTGTGAAAGGCAACAAATAAGCTCCTTGATAGAATTAGAGGAACTAAATATCGGTGTGATTTTTTTCTTGGCTGCAGGGCAGAAGTTGAAAACAGATGTTCTAAGAGCATTGGGGTTTGTTACCTTTATCATTTTTTTCATCTTTACATATAAATGATGTCATCATCATTTGTCTGTACATTGACTTGAGAGTAGTAAATCACACAATAGGAGAGCTGATGCAAAACACAGATGTAGAATATCTCATTGTACCATGGATTTACCACCACATACCTAGTGTTTTATCTTTTTCTGTTTCAAAAAGCCATTTTTCCTTATCATAGCATTTAATGTTCCCACTATAAAACAGGAATCTCTACTTACTATTTTTGCTGGAGACTGTCAATAGTAAAAACTATACATAGAAGAGCAAGGAATGCAATGGAAGTTTAAAACATGCTGAAGGCTACTACTTTTTCAAAATGCCAGGAGGTAGATAATTCAGGACCGCTCCCTTGCTTATGTACCAGTATTGGAATATTAACCTTAAGAAATTATGAGAAACCAAGTCTTCTTTTGAAATACCATCTTTTTTTATTCTGATTTTTTCCCCTTTCAACATGTGCTCTGATCCAATTTTGCTTAACAAGATTTGCCTTGACTTCAGTTGTTTGCATAATAGGTACTTACTTGTACTTTGAGATACAGGTTGGTAACATGACAGAGAACTATCTGGAGAAAAAAGTCACGATAGAAAGAAGAAAAAGTTTCAGCATTTTAGTTTTTCAGGATTTGCAATTTAAAATGATAAAAGCTAATGTGTGCTAGCCCTTTAAAAAAGTTATTGAACACATTAACATCATGTTGCATTTAAAGTATGTTATTCATATAAATTTAAAAATTGGTTTGAAATATTTATACGAGGAAAATTAGAAACTGTAAGTGTTCGAAAGAATTTTTAAAGTTATGCAGTATTTATTTAGTATGTTTGAAACTGATAAAAGAATCACAACACTAGTGAATAATACCTATGAGATCTTTTTGTGAAGTTTAAGACCTGGTGGTGGCGGTTGTTTTTTGATTACAACAATCTACAATGTTGGGGCGCCTGGGTGGCTCAGTCGTTAAGTGGCTGCCTTCGGTTCAGGTCATGATCCCGGGTCCTGGGAAGGAGCCCCACATCATCATCATCGTCATCGTCATCGTCATCGTCATCATCATCATCATCATCATTGGGCTCCCTGCTCAGCGGGAAGCCTGCTTTTCCCTCTCCTACTCCCCCTGCTTGTGTTCCCTTTCTCCCTGTGTCTTCTATCAAATAAATAAATAAAATCTTTTTTTAAATTTCTTTTCAGCGTAACAGTATTCATTGTTTTTGTACCACACCCAGTGCTCCCCATGCAATACGTGCCCTCCCCAATACCCACCACCTGGCTCCCCCAACCTCCCACCCCCCACCCCTTCAAAACCCTCAGGTTGTTTTTCAGAGTCCATAGTCTCTCATGGTTCATCTCCCCCCCCAATTTCCCTCAACTCCCTTCTCCTCTCCATCTCCCCATGTCCTCCGTGTTATTTGTTATGCTCCGCAAATAAGTGAAACCATATGATAATTGACT
>PISX010020516.1:0-35622 GCA_004024625.1 Mellivora capensis | reverse complement strand
TATCTTATCTGGAGCTCCTTTATTCATAATTATTATGATATTTATGCTTATGGGCAAAATTAATAAAAACATGGGTAAATTGAAAATGGATTTTACATGTAACATCTTGTGGCTAATTCAACAAAATTTTTAGAAATAAAAATAAATATCACACATCCATACATATACTTAGAAATCTTTTACTTTTTGGTATAATAAAAGACAAAAATAATATGCAACAATAAATGTTATTTTGTTGACATAATTAATACCAGGGACAGCTCTTCAATTTTTTCAAGTGATATGAAACATAGTAATGTAAATGATTGTGCTCATATTAGAATTGTACTATTATTAAAACATTTGGGGGCCCAGCAGCAAAAAACTACCAAATTTATAACATGTGAAAAATGTAAAGAAAGGGATAAATTTAGGTGTGTATTCTGTATTCCTATCATCATCTCTGGATGTGGATTATTATTTTTTGTTTCATTTTAAAACAAAGTGCTTATAAAATTTGTTTATTCCCATAATAAACAAAGTAATACCATTCCCCTAACGAAGGAATATTAATCTGTTTAGTTTTCAATCATCATATCATGTTCAGTTGACTCAAATCTTTTGTGGATAGTAACTCTTCCTCAATCATCTGCTTCCCCAAACCAAAAGTTTTACATGCTTTTAAAAGTATGATTTCACTCATATGAGGCATTTAAGAAACAAGACAGAATAACATAGGAGAAAGGAGAAAAGAGAGAGAGAGGGAAGTAAACCATAAGAGTCTCTGAATTACAGAGAACAGACCGAGGGTTGATGGACGCAGGTGGGTGAAGATGAGGTAAGTGGGGGAGGGGTATTAAGAAGGGTAGTTGTTGGGATGAGCACTGGGTGTTGTATGTAAGTGATGAATCACTAAATTCTATACCTGAAACCAATTTTACCATACGTCTCAACTAACTAGAATTTAAATAAAAACTTGAAATAAAAAAAAATAAAAGTATGACAATTTTCCAGTAATGAACATATTTGTCAAGGCACTGGAATACTTAAACTCATTGACATCAGTGAATTCTTTCCTTGTTGACAGGCTAGAAAGAAGTTCATTACAAGTTCATTACAAGAAATTAGCTTTAGCAGCATGACCTTGGAATCAAGGATGATAATTTTTTGGTATCAGGATAAAACATCATCATAATATGGGTGCTATTTATAAGGGGGAATGCAAATTTAATTACATTTAAAATCAAGAAATACTTGTTAAATTGATGCACTGAGCTGGCCTACTGTGTTTCAGACACTATTCAAAGGGCTGAAAAACTAAAGATGCGTAAAACCAAAATGGTCATTTCCTTTAGAAAACTTACACTTTAACAAGGAAAGGAGAAGAACCAGTATTTTTACTATCAGGGGAATGGGATACTTTGAAAATATCTAGAAGAATGAGCTGGGCTTATCCATATGTCCTTTAAATTTTCTCCAAGGATATCAAATATAAGTTAAAACCTGAAGGATTAGTAGAAGCGTAAGAAAAAAATACTTATTTTACTCTTGCTTCCTTGGCTTAGTTGAATTTTAAAATGTTTCGATCAAATGCTAGCATTATTTTATGTTTAGGATAAACTACTATCTGGCTTATTTAATAATACTCACAGCATATTAATACTTTGTATTATTTGAATTCACCAATTAAACATGATAAAAATGTCTGAACTTTGAAGAATATATCATTCTTTCTAAATAGAATAGAAATTGCACAAAATTCTCAATACACATATGTAACAGAAAAGGAAAAGGAACCAAAACATTTAAAAAGTAGTTATTCTGCAGCAAGCTTTTCCTAGGAACTATAGTATCAGGATAAAATACACAATGACAAATGCTATTATTTTTATAAATATTCATACGTAAAATACACTTATATATTATTTATACAGATTATAAATTATATATTATAAATTTCTAATATAATGAAATACAAATATTGTACATGTACAGAATTTTCACTATGTGCATGGTTCTATATTAAGTTTTATAAGAAACTCAAAATGAGTTACAAACCATTTTATGTACATTCCACTTATTATAATGATTAATCTTCCATTACAATTATGTTAATTTATTTTATCCGCAATTAGATTGTATTTACTGTGTGCTAGACCCCAAGTATAGGACAAATTCAAGCCCTAACCCAGTCCACAAAGAGTCCATAATTTAGAGAGGAAATCAGACACATAATGATTATATATGTAGTTCAGGAATGAGCTGAATCTGTCATCTCATTTGTTGAATCTGTCATCTCATTTGTTCCTTTTAAGGTAAATAAGAAGAGTATTTTTATCACATTAATTTTAAAAGGAGCAGGTAAATGATTATGCAGCCACAGATGACAGGAGCTCGCAAAGCTAATTAAAAACCACTTGAATTAGGTCCAAAAATCAAAATAATATATAGAATTTTTAGTTAAAAATTTATCTAGATAATGGTCCCTAAAGCAGCTTCTCCCAATTCTCCACTAAAAAAAAAAAACCCAAAAACCAACAACCAAAAAAAATCCCAGTTAAGAAATGGTGGGGAGACGAGCATTAATCTAAGAGTGGCAATTAGCTATTGCCAACATCTGGGGCTGGAGAAGAAATTCATTAATTACAAGAAGTGTGGATCCCAATTAACAATCATAATCAGAAGTTTTCATTCATTCATTATTAAAGGTTTGCCGTAAGCCAGACATTTTGTTCTTTCTTGAAAGAGAGGTGGTGATAGGACGCAGCTTTTTATCCCTACTATTCTGGATCTAGTTTACAAAAAAAGAAATGTCTATGCTGAGCACAAAACTGGGCAACCAGTCCTTTCTGAGATGGTCAGTAGGAATACAATTATTTTACGTTCCCAGAGGCTGCCGCAATCCAAAAACAGAAGGGCAAAGATTATTCGTACGTGTTTACGTTCATGGGAGTGGGGGTGAAGGTACGGGTGTTAATCCAACGATGAAGCTGTAATTCCAGAAGTAGGGTGAGTGGAAGCAGAAGAAAGAGTGGGGCATTCTTCACTTTGTTTCTGTTCTCTACTATTTCACATAATTTAAAAAAAAAGCATTAATACAAGCACTTAGTAACAAGAGATAATATTTCTGTCCAGTAATGCATAATAAATTATATGTTTGCTCATCTAATTCAGGCCACATATGTGGGAATGACAGAGAGTCTTGCTCTTACCATTACAAATAAATATTAGACCAAGTTCACGAACATCTTTCTTTCTGTTATAAAATGCTTGCTCTTCAAATCTAGCAACACCCAGTGGGGATGAGCAGTGACAAGGGGAATTTATACATCCTGAATGTATCACATCTAAACAGATTGTTTCTTACTCTAGACTAAGTAAACATATAAAAATACCCTTGAGTTCTGCTTCTGCGCAGGACACAGAAAGCTTCAAGAGAAAATCATTTCTGAACTAGCAATGACAGAAAAAGGCCAGATAATGTACAAAATCATAACTTTTCATTGAGCTCAACAGAGACTTCAAGTCACCTGTCAAGTAAACTCTATTCCAGAGGCAGAGAATCCCCTTCAGTGAGAGATAAGACAGACACAGGAACTGTTTTACTCCAGCGAAGAGAAGAAAGATGCGAGTGCCATGCAAACGAGTAAGGAAGAACTGGCTGGAATTGCCACGCATTACGGAAGGACCGATGCGGGCTCGCAACAGGTCAGAATAACTAAAGTCCCAGCCCCAAGGGGGGGCTTTATGATCACGTGCCATCCTTCCGCATCGCTCCCCACCAGATGCTCACGAGACAGGTCAGGGATGTGGCTGGAGACAAGAGCCCCCTTCGGTGGTGCAGGGATGGAGGAGAGGGCGCTGCCGGGCCACAGACACACAGCCCTGCCAGGCTGGCTTGATGGTTCTCGGCCATGAAGCAACCCCCCCCCCAAACTCTGGGGGTACAGGCAGCAATCCCTCAACACCCAGAGCCACTTAAAAATTAATTAATTCTGAGTAAAGAACAGAAGCAAAATCCCCTCTGGTTTTTCTTTTTTTTTTTTTACTTTTTTTTTTTTTAAGATTTTATTTATTTATTTGACAGACAGATCACAAGTAGGCAGAGAGGCAGGCACAGAGAGAGAGGGAAGCAGGCTCCCTGCTGAGCAGAGAGCCCGATGTGGGACTCGATCCTAGGACCTTGAGATCATGACCTGAGCCAAAGGCAGCAGCTTAACCCACTGAGCCACCCAGGCGCCCTCCCCTCTGGTTTTGATGGAGGGTCAAAAGCCCTCTCACTCCGGATAAAGGCAAAGACCAGTTCAGGGTCCTGGGATCGAGCATCATTGGGCTCTCTGCTCAGCAGGGAGCCTGCTTCCCCCTCTCTCTGTCTGCCTCTCTGCCTACTTGTGATCTCTGTCTGTCAAATAAATAAATAAATAAAATCTTAAAAAAAAAAAAAAAAAGGGCAAAGACCAGTTGTGTCTGGAGCAAACCTTCTGCACCCCAGAAAGAGAAAGGATGCCATCGTGGACCCGGGAGTCTGCATCCATTTCAAGTAGGGGGCAGCTACCCGTGGAGAAGCAGGAAACACTCTCCTGCCCAAGACAAACCAGGGATCCGTGTCCAGGCGTGCTGACAACCTCGGCAGAGCAAGGTCGGCAACACGTGACGCCACAGCAGAACCGGCTGGGGGCACGGCGGGGAGGCGGTCCCCTGGGGATGGAGCCAGAGCGCCCTCTGAGGCCTGGACGTAGGTGCAGGGACCGCGGGGCGCAGGGCGTGGGGCAGGAAACCCTGCGTACCCAGCCCTGCTCTCAGCTCAGGGAAGAGCAGCACTGGAAATGCACTGAACGAAACAGTAGCAACACTGGAACCAAACCCAGGTCGAGTCCTATACAAGCGGACTTGAACTCTGTATGTCCTGTATTCCTGGCTGATTTTAATACCCGTGGTCTTCAGTTTCCAGCAGTTTGACTCTCTGTCGAGGCGTTTTGTGTTTTTCTTTTGTTTTTAATTCTGCTTAGAATTTGCTGAGATTTTTGGATTTTGCATCATTTTTGCCTCAATTTCCGAAAGTTCTCACCACTTTTTTTTTTCAAATATGTATTTTTTTTCCCTATATAAGTTTCTTCTTCTGGGAATGGATTATGATAATGTTGGACAGAAAAGTATTGTACAACAGATACCAGATGCTTTTGTCTGTGTTTTTAAACTCTTCACTTTGTGGTTCCATTTAGACTTTTAAGATTTTATTTTATTTTAGAGAAAGAGAGAGAGAGAGAGCAGGGAGGGGCAGTGGGAGAGAGAGAATCCCAAGCTGACTCCACAGTGGGCGCAGAGCCTGACATAGGGCTTGATTTCACCACCCTGAGGTCATGACCTGAGCTAAAATCAAGAGTTGGTCACTCAACCAACGGAGCCACCCAGGCGCCCCTGTTCCCATCTGGACTGACCAATATTGAAGTACACGGATTCTGAAGAGTCTTCTATTTAATCCACTAGATAAATTTTTCACATTTGATATCATATTTTTATTTCTACCATTTCTCTATTGTTCTTTGCTTTTGAGAGTTGCCACACTTCTTCTGGAGTTACTTTCTCTTCATGGATTTTAACCACTTCTTCAACAGGTCCTTGGGTTTTTTTGTTTGTTTTTCCTTAATTGTTCTAAATCAGTCATAATTGCAACAACAGAGCCACCATTGAGTCTCCTTCTGTAGACTATTCCTTGTTTTGTCTGTATGCCACATTTTCTAATTTTTTGTGTGCATGGTTCCTAATTTGTGATTCTATGCCAATGTTTTCATAGACACAAAAATGTAGATAATAAACCAAATGACAGATACTTTCTGCACATCAATCTTCTGTTAAGCTCTGGGTGCTGAGAGAAGGATAATCTCTCTGCTCTGTAGTTTATCTGGGTCAGGGCTCCGTTACACATAGAATTTGATCCAGTTCGCCATTGACTTTAGATATTTCGAGAGTTGGAAGACACAGTCCTACCAGCAGGGCGTGGGGCTAAGCACTGGCCGGAGTTGGCAATCTGCCTGTGCTTCTGAGCTGAACCCTCAGAGACATGTCCTCCTACTTCACAGCCTGCCTGGTAAGTTTCTGGGTCCCCAGGGACCTCTCTCTCCTTGCCAGTGCTTCCCCTTAATTTCTGTGCCTTCAAGAGAACTCTGTAATCCTGTTGTCTGTTCCTCAGTCTTCCGAAGGGGCCTCCCTACTCTCTGGGATGACCCAGAATGTCTCAGAATTTCTCTCAGTTCTATTTAGATGCCTTCAGGCTCTGGTATCTGTAATACTGGAGCATCTCTGTGGAATTTCTCAAGTTCTGTCAGCCCACCTCCGGACTATGATGATTAAAAGCCCTGATCCCCTCAGGTGGCCCCCTTGATCTGCATGTCCAACTCTCAGTGTTTGGTTGTTGAAAATCTGAGGAGCGTGGGAGGGTGTTTTCAGAACATCCCTTCTTCACTGTTTTTGTAGGCAAAAGCCAGAAGGTTTTGGGTAGATTCCTATCTGATCTCCTGCTCTCCCCACCACTCTCTAAAGGTGCCTGCTTTGCACTGGGGGGGGCGGCGGAGGGGGTAGCGCATGTGCCGTAGGGAGAATCCTTCTCAGTTCTCCTTCTGTGCCCCAGCTGTGGATACATGACTCCCACGTTTCTGGTGAAGAGACACAGGAAGACGTTGGTGTTTGACTACAGCCTTGCTCTGGGGTTGGGCTACTTGTAATTCTAATATGACTCGCCAGCCCCCATGTTTGATGTGAAAACGTTTCCGGACTTCAGCTCTTTTCACCTTGCCATCAACCATGGCGGAGTCCTCTTCCACCTGCTCTTTACCCAGGGATAAGCTCAGCCATGGGTCTTCAATCTCCTATAATTTGCGGGAGATTTAGTTCTTTAGGGTTTCTTTGAGGCTGCAGCAAACTGTTGCTCCCATCTCTTGTGTTTGCTGTTTTAGTTTGGATAGCTTCTTCTTACTAGATCTTTAAAATCTATAGTATTTCCGAGAAAGTAACATTCAGTTATTATTCAGCGGTGACCCTTACATTATTCTCCACTCCCCACCACAGGGCGGTTCCTACTCTTCACATTCCATATTCCATTACCCTGCTGTTTAAAACAATTTTTTCTTTAGTCTTCTCACTGTGTGAAATCATGTTCTTTACATACTTACCTACTTGTTTATTGTCTGAATTTCTCCCCCAGAGTATAATCTCCATGAGGGCAGAAACTTGGATTGTTTATGCTGGCAGCTCTTCTATTATGATAAAAAAAATTTTTAATTGTCAGTTACTTAGTAAATAAAAAAGACAGGATCAAGATGATATTATTTGCTGCCTTTCAAGTTGGCATTAAAAATCTATGTTGGCCAGTGTCAGCATGTTTACAGAGAATGACATATTATCATCTATTATTAGTTGATCTGTAAATTGAGTGGAAATCCCAGATCAGTGTGCTGGCAAGTTTGTTTGTTTTTTTTTCTGAGTTCTCTCTTCTTGGTTTGCATTCAGCTGCCTTCTCAATGGCCTGGTCTTTTCTTTGTGCTTGCCCATGCCTGGTGTCTCTTTCTCTTCTTGTAGGGAAACCAGTCCTATTGAATTAGGGCTCCACCTTAGGACCACATCTAAATGTAATTGCCTCCTCAAAGGCCTGATCTCCAGATACAGTCAACAATTGGGAGTGAGGACCTCAACATATGAGTTTTTGGAAGGGACACAATTCAGTCCATAACAAGTACCTCTTATTTTACTGGTCATTCGGGTCTTTCTTTGGAAGTACTAGTTCAAGTATTGTGACATTTTTCTGTTGGGTTTTCTGCTTTTCTCTTATTGATTGACAGTCCTTTATATGTTCTTCATATTTATTCTTTGTTAAATATTTGTATTACAGATATCTTTGCCTTCCTTTGGCTTGCCTTTCACCACTCTTATGTGTTGTCTTTAGATTAGAAGACATTTTTAATTTTAATGCAGATGAATTTATCAATGTTTTCCTTCTCATTTGTTTTCTATTTATGAAATATTTGCCTATCACGAATGAGGATTTTTCTCCTATTTCTTCTAAAAGCTTATTGTTTTGCTTTTCTCATTTATATCCATAGTCCACTCACTTGATTTATGCATACAGTGAGAGGGAGCCATCAAGAATAATATTTTCTATGTGTATATCCATCTGATCCAATGACATTTATTGAAAAATGCTGGCATTTTCTTATTTCTCTTCAGTGTATTTTTGTCAAAAATCAGATGACCATATATGTTTAAGTAAAAGTTTAAAAATACATAAGTTGAACTATATACACTTAAATTTTAACAAATAGGACACTATTATTTATTTCTGAAATTTGGATTTAGAATGGAATTAGATATTCACTCAGTTGGTTCTTGAAATATACCCTTTCCCCATACCCCTATTCATGAATATATGACATGATATTAATGTACATGCCTATAACTATGGTTATTACATGTTGGAAGGTCCCTAAAACCACCCTCAGGTTCAGTAATTCACCAGAAGGACTCAGAACTCAGCAAAGCTACTATATTCATGGTTACAGTTTATTACAGCAAAAGAAATGCATTAAGATCAGTAATGCCTAAAGGTACGTAAGCGCAGGGTCTAGCAAAGACCAGGTGTGGAGATTCCTATTGTCCTCTTTCAGTGGGGTCATGTGGACAGTGCTTACTTCTCCTGGCAATGATGTGTGACAATATGGCACTCCGGTTGGAGTACTGCCAACCAGGGAAGCTTACCTGATCCTTATTGTCTAGAGAGTTTAATGGAGGTTGATCACAGAGACATGGCTGACTGCCCACAGGACTGACCTCAGCTCCAGCTCCTTCAGAAGTCAAACTGAAACCATGTGGCCCAAGGTTCCCGTCATAAATCACATTATTAACATAGACAATCTGGTGTGGCCTATGCAGATAAACAATGACATACCTCTTTGTCAGGACATTCTAATGAACTAGAAGTTACCTCCCAGAAACTGGGGGCAAAGGCCAAATCTTTCTTGGGGCTAAGCTAATCTTTTAAAGTACAGTTCTATATAGGCATTTATTCAATTAGGATATACAAATTGTGCATCACATAAATATACACGTTTATTTCTCCATCTTATTGTGCTGCATGCTGATTTGGTGACCTATAATAAACCAACAAAACCCCCAGAAAACAGGGCAAAAACCCACAGACAAACAAACAACAATCCATTACAGAAATATGGCAAGTTGACACAAAAGCTTTCTGACTTCTGGAATAATTTACAGTCTAATTTCCTTATTATTTTTATTTTCCTCAATAGTTTCAAGCTTTTAACTAATACAATTGCACTTATTTAAATTTTTATTAAAGTTGCATTTTATTAATTGAAAGCTTGAAAGCACTGCAGAAGAATGCATCAGTAATTAACAATTAAGGGAAATTGTGCTGCACGAATAATAACAAATGATGCTTGGAAGTCACTGAGACATAGTTTTCTTATCTGAAGAACCAAGCAAAGATATTTATCTTTACCACTTTCCCCATTTGCATTAGAACTATTATTTATGGCAATTAGAAGATAATGCATTTAAATATATACAAATCATAAAAAAGATAACAAAATATTTTATGTTTTATTCCCTAATTTAGTTATACCCAAAATTGTTAATAGTTCTTTTGGAATCTGGTATCTAATTTATCAGTCATGAAGCATGTTTCCTAAACTGTGAGCATTTTCTGTTAGTTGCATTACATTTTGTACATATTAATCTGTGGAAAGAAATTTGAGATGAGAAGTAACCAAGTAACCACATAAAAGACTATCAAAAATAAGGGGATATTATTAGAGTATTTAACAAAATTATTTCTAGGTTGGTTTTCTTCCAAACACTAACTTACTCTATGTGTGTAAATGTATAATATCTTATTCAGATATAGTGTCATTCACAATTCATGAACAAATTTCAGAATATACTTTTTTTTAGTTTTTTTAAATTTTATTTTATTTTTTCAGTGTTCCAAAATTCATTGTTTATGCACCACACCCAGTGTTCCATGCAATACGTGCCTTCCTTAATACCCAACACCAGGCTCACCCATCCCCCCCCCAAACCCTCAGTTTGTTTCTCAGAGTCCACAGTCTCTCATGCTTCATATCCCTCTCCGATCTCCCCCAACTCACTTTTCCTTTCCTTCTCAGCTAAATAAGGAGTATTAAGTCATTCTTTGCCTTCTAAGACCAAGAGATTCTTCAATTAATGAAAAGAAATACTTAATAGTGATTACTTCCTACACTAGACAATAAACCTAATCTAAAGGACAACCAGTTATGAATAGCTGAAAAGGTTAGGGACCCAAGAAGAAAGTCAGTAAAAGGCAAGACACATAGTTAGAGTCATCATGATTTTGGAAGAGAAAATCCTTGCAGTGGATCCAGAACTGAAAACAGGGAGGAAGAATTATCTTTAGAATGCCTAGAGGATTTTTCTGGATTAGAGAAACAATTTGCATGTTCAGTCTAGGTTCTGAGGTGATTCAATCTACTTTATTATTCAATTTGTAAATATTCTACACCTAACCTATCTTTATAAGAACGGCCTTCCCACTCTCAGTAGGATGAACTCAGAGCTAGCAGGTATTTAAAATGTATTCCCACTGAAGCATGAATTCTCTTTGCCTGATAATCTGCAGAAATGATGTTCTGAAAAACTGATACATTCCCAATAAAAGATTGATCAGGTCAGAAGTCTTATATATGGTGGTAAGGGCACTGTTTCCATGGAATCATGGTACCCCATCATTATTAATCACACCACGTCCAGTTCTGCTTAAAAGAAGTGCCAAGACATCTTCTTTACCATAACATAGATATCCTGACTTCTGCTTGAATAAAAGGATCCAAAATCTAGCATTTCTAGGAGTTTTTGCTAATCAGAATTTTCATTGCAATGGTACTTATTGCTATTGATTTTGATTTGAATTTATTATGTTCCTGTAGGCAGAGGGTAATGTTCTTGGTGACATAAAAAGGAATCAATTAGGTCTGAATCTTCTGCTAGGTAGTAGTCTGAGATCGGTAATTCTTACATTAATATATGTGGAAGGAATTACCTGAACATAAACAAACATATGAAACATCATTAAAGTCTCATTAATTTGGCCATACCCTTCAGAATTCATCATTATTTGAATGAAATGCAGTAATGTTTACTTTTGATGAATAAATTCTTTCTTCACAGGAAAATGTATAAATTAAACACTTGAGGGAACATTATGTTTACGAGTCATTCAGACACACTAATTTACATAAATGGTACACTTGAGAATGGTTAAACCGCAAGAATTTCTTTTAGGGGCACCTGGGTGGTCCAGTTGGTTGAGATGCGGGCTCTTGATTTCAGCTCACGTCATGATCTCCAGTGTGGGATCAAGCCTTGCAAAGTCTGTTTGTCCTTCTCCCTCTGCTCCTTCCTCCACTCATGTGTGCTTGCTCTCTCTCTTTCCCAAATAAATAAATAATATCTTTTTAAAAAAGGATTCCATTGTCATGGGAAACTAACTTCTTTTTTTGCTCCGAAAATGCTCAGACTTTTTCAGTATTAAAATAACTACTCCTAATCTTATGATACCCTCTTGAATATGTTTTATTTCAACCTTGTTTTTTATATGGGAAAATGTTCTGAACTCAGTGGTTCTGTTATTTGTTCTCCTACTGGAGAACCAATACAATCTGAAACAAGGGTTTATGCACCGGATTTTAACGAGAAGTTTATCTAAAGGAGAAGAACTGAACCAAGAGTGAGATAGTCAGGAGGAAAATTCAATATCAGAGCAAATTACAAATGGGGACTTAGTTCTCAAGGGACCTCCTAAGAAGCAAGCGAGATCCTTCACTGAACTATTTATCCAAAGTATGGGAAACACAAGTGTTGTCTAATACTTCCCATATCTGATTATTTGAGATCTTCCTTGGGGGTATTAATCCCTTGTACATCTGAGCAGCACATGAATGTAGCCTGAATAAAATTCTCCCCAGATCTTTAGTGAAGATACATGGTACACAGCTGAGGATAGACTCTGTCACACAGTCAAGGAAGTGGAGCACACACCTCGGCCTGTCCCTGGTATCCACAGCTGAAGTCTGAGATTAGATCAAGAAGCCATAAGTAGGGCTGGAAGTTGGTGGTTGGTGTGATAGTCTAGCCACCAGAATTCATCATGCTCTACTGTGACTTAGACATCATGGTGGTTGCCTGACACAATCTTTACAAAAGATTTCATGTGAAAGAATTAGTGAAATTAGCTCTAGTCTCCGTTGCTACGCTAGCCTTCAGATCAGAGTAGGCTTGCCTCATCTCCCTCCACCCAGTCCAAATTCTAAATTTCCCTCACCTTCAGTCACCACTTAAAACCGTTCAGTATATAAAAAACAAAACTAAACAAAACAAAGTCCAAATCACTAGAGATGAGAAGAAACAGGGCAGTGTGATGCAATGTCAAGAGAAAAGTCAGGTAATAAAAATTACCCTTGAGATGACCATGTCGTTAAAATTAACAGACAGGAACGTTAAAGGAGTGATTATAAATATATTCAAGGTCTTTCAAGAACTTTAAAGGAGTGATTAGGAATATATTGAAGGTCTTAAAGGAGGGGGTGGTTGTAATATGTGAACATATAAAATAACCATATCAGGCAAGTTAGAACTGTAAAACTGGAAATTTTATAATTGGAATGTATAATATCTGGAGTAGGATGTTTATTAGACAGACTTAGACTGAAGACCTAAGAAAACAAAATAATAGAAATCATTTATCCAGAAAACCCAGAAGGATGAATATTAAAAATAAACTTAAAAGCTAAGTGACCTATGACATAGTAGCAAGGAGTCAAATGCTGTAGTCTCCGAAGAGAGAGCATATGAGCCAAAAAATAGAATGAAAGGAATATTACCCCCAAATTTCCCAAATTTGGAAATTAAGTTACAGATCCAAGAAGTTCAGCAAACATCATATAGTGTAAGCTTCACAACATGTTTTTTTGTATTAAAAAGTCAATTGGGGATGCCTGGGTGGCTCAGGTCATGATCCCAGCATCCTGGGATCGAGTCCCACATCAGGCTCCTTGCTCGGCAGGGAGCCTGCTTCTCCCTCTGCCTCTGCCTGCCACTCTGTCTGCCTGTGCTCGCTCTCTCCCTCTCTCTCTGACAAATAAATAAATAAATAAATAAGTCAATTGTATCTAACATTTAAATAACAACATTTATTTAAATGTTTATTTAAATATTTAAAAAACTATAACAACATTTTAAGAAGTATTCACTCCTGTAGTTAGCATTTCCAGTGCTTTTCATTCCTTTGTCAGATCTAGATTGCCATTTGGTATTTCTCTTTTATTCCTGAAGAACTTCCTTTATATTTTCTAGTGCATGTCTTCTGGTGCTGAAGTCTTTCAGCTTTTGTATGCCTAAAATCTTCATTTCACGTATATTCTTGAAAGCTATCTTTGTTAAGTACAGAATGTTAGGGTGACAGTTTTTCTCTTTAGCACTTTATAGACCGCGTGCCACTGTCTCCTGACTTCCACTGCTTCCAACTGGATGTCTGCTTTAGTTCTGATCTTTTCTCTCTGTACATTTGTGCCATTAAAAAGAAACACACACACACACACACACACACACACACACACTTCTCTTTCTAGCCATTGTCTTAAACAATTTGATTACAGTGTGATTTAGTATACTTTCCTTCATGTTCCTGTGCTAGGGACATTGAACTCCTTGGATATGTAGATTTATAACATCAATTTTTGAGAATAATTAGCTATTATCTTTTTAAATATATATTCTTTCCCACTCTTTGAGTCTCCCAGGAACATATACATTTAGCCACCTTGGCTTCTCCACATTCTTATCTTCTCAGCTGAGGTGACTACCATTCTCCTCCTGACTTTCCCCATCTCTGAGTCTAGGTCTGGAAACCTTCTCTGGTTAGTATGCATTCACAATCATAGGAGTCACCTTCTTTATTTCCCTTTTCTCAGTGATCTCTGTCCTTTGCTAGCCAATGTCTAGTGTCTTGAAATACCTCTGTTTCAGTATTTTGTTTGTGTTTTAGTTGTTTCACATGGGATGGTTTATGTGGTTTGTGTTAGTCCATCTTAGCTGGAAGATGAACTCCTCTTGTCAGTTTTTTTTTTTTTTAACTTTAAGCCTTTCTAGTGGGCATGAGAGGCTATCTCATTATAACCTTAATGTGTATTTTCCTAATATCTAATGATATTCAACACTTTTTATTGGCCTTTTCTATATTATCCTTTGTGAAATATCTGTTTTTGTCCTGTCTCATTTTAAATAACAGCTCTTAGATTAGAGTGTACATCTATATTGCAGTGGACTTAGAGTTCATTTTTTACTGCTCTCCAAGAAGATAAAATCACCTTTGCCACAACATAATTTCATTTATGATCCAACTGTTAATCCTAATGTCACATATTTCACATCTACACGTTATAACCCCCAAAATGTGGTGTTATACATTTGACATAAAAGATATAGTTATCTCTTTTCAAAGAGTTTAAATAAGAAAAAGAAGTATATTTACTTACATATTTAACATTTGGATGCTTTTAAATCCTTCTTGCAGGTATGAATGTATTTTAGGAATCATTTTCTCTTGTTCTGAAAAATCCTAAGTTAGTATTTTAATGGAATTCTGTGATGAGTTCTGTCAACTTTTAATTATTTGAAAATGTCTTTAATTTGCTCTCACTTTTAAAAGACATTTTCATTAGATAGAGAGTTGTGGTTTGACAGCTTTTTCTTTTAGCACTCAATCCAAAAGAAGGCAGAAGAAGAAAAAAAGTACCAAAGAAAATTAGGATAGACATAAAACAGATAGTAAGTTGTACATTTAAACTCAACCATACTGATAATCACATTAAATGTAAATCGCCTCAACACTCCAATTTAAAAGGTAGAGATTTTCAGATTGGATAAAAATTCAATACACAACTATAGTCTCTCTTCAAGAAATCCACTTTAAATTTGAAAACATAAATACATTAAGGATCAAGTAATAGGAACAGATATAGCATGATAACACAAATCAAAAGAAACCTGAAATCACTGTATTAAAACCAGCCAACATAGGCTTTAGCCAATTATTAAAAGGAATTAAGAGTGTCATTTCAGGGGCACCTGGGTGGCTCAGTGGGTTAAAGCCTCTGCCTTTGGCTCAGGTCATGATCCCAGGGTCCTGGGATGGAGCCCCACATCAGGCTCGCTGCTCAGTAGGGAGCCTGCTTTCCTTCCTCTCTCTGCCTGCCTCTTTGCCAATTTGTGATCTCTGTCTGTCAAATAATAAATAAAAAAAAAGAGTGTCATTTCATAATTATAAAGGGGTAAATTTACCAGGTGACTATAACAATGATAAACATTTATATATCTAATAACAACTACAAAATTCAAAAAGAGACAACCAATAGATTCCAATACCCCCTTTTCAATAACTGATAGGACAATTAGACAGAAAATCAGTTAGCATAAAGACCATACCGCACTGACTAGTAACATGCCCTGACATTTATAGAATACTCTGCCCAGAGACAGCAGAATGCACATTCTTTTCAAGTGCACATGACATGTTTACAAAGATTGACCATATTCTGGCTATAAAATAAGACTCAATAAACTTAAGTTGATTCAAATAATACAGAGTATGTTTCTGTTCAAATGGAATTAAGTTAGAAATCAGTTGTATAAAGATATGTAGAAAATAACCACATATTTGGAAGCTCAGTAGCACATTTCAAGTAAGCCATGGTTCAAAGAAGAAATCAAAAGTGAAAATTGAAACTTTTAAATTGGACAAAAAAGAAACACTACATATCAAAATTTGTGGGATCCCACTAGTCAGAGAGGAATTCAAAACACAAAATGCTTATATTCAAAAGAAGAAAAATTTCAAATCAATAACCTCTACTTCTACCTTAATTTAATATGGAAAAGACTAGAGGAAAGAAAACCTAAAGTAAGTAGAATAAATGAAACAACAGATATTACCATGGAAATCAGTGAAATAGAAAACATGAAAACAATTGAGAAAATTGGTGAAATAACAAGGTTACTCATCGAAAATATCAGTTCAACTAAGAAACCTCTAGTTGGGCTGATCAGGAAAAAAATAGTAGGAGAGAAAACACAAATCAGCAATGTTGGGATTGAAAGAGGTGACATCACTACAAATTCTAATGGATATCAAAAGAATTAATAAGACCATATTATAAACAACTTTATGCAAAATGGGCAAATTACTTGAAAAGCAGAAAGTACCAATGTTTGTCTGAAAAGAAATATAGACAGCATGTCCAGAGTAGTAAAGGAAGAACCTGGAAAACTCTCCTCCTCCAAGAAAGTGATGAGAACACTGGGCAAAATTTTAAAATAAACTTTTTTAGAACTCCAGAAATTAACCAAAACCCCGTGACACTCTGACAAATACATGTTAAGGAAAACTGTTGAATTCACTGAATAATTATAAGTCAGATTAACACAAAAAAGAACCTCTATTTGAAAATATTCTGCATGTATGTTTGTCAGTATGAGTACTAAATAGCATTTTTAATACAGCATGTAATTTATAAGCAAATATCCTAGGAAAGATCCCGAGCTCAGCATGAGGGGTAAATGATGAATGCATACTAACCGTGTGTGTGTGTGTGTATGTGTGTGTGTGTTCCCACAGACTACATCCACAGGTTTTGTGATCAGAAGTTGGCTACATTGGGGCCCCTGGGTTGATCAGTCAGTTAAGCATCTGCCTTCAGCTCAGGTCATGATCCCAGGGTGGTGGGATTGGGTCCTGAGATCAAGGCCCAAGTCAGGCTCCCTTCTCGGTGGAAAGTCTGCTTCTCACTCTTCCTCTGCCACTCCCCCTGCTTGTGCTCTCTGGCTCTCTCTCTCTCTCTCTGGCTTGCTCTCAAATAAATAAATAAAATCTTAAAAAAAAAAAAAAAAAGAAGTTGGCTACGTAATAGAATAAGGGCTGAAGTGCTAGCTGGAGGTATAAATTGTTTGTAATTCTAGTACAAAATAAAGTGATTTGGACGTATTATCATCTTCTTGTGAAGATAAAATTTGAAGTGGACATTGGAAGACATAAACATTCTGATGTCTCAACTATGAAAGATCAGAATGAATGAGCAAAGCGGAATTTTATTTCCATGAATTAAAAATACATATTGAAAATAATAATAACCAGCTGGCAGGTACTATGTGGTTATGAAGAAATATTCTTGGGAATAAATTATGATCCCAGTTTTTCAAGGCACTTACCATCTACATAAACAAGCAAGCAGAAGATTATAGAGCTGCATGCAAATACTATCCTATGGAGATGAACACGTGACAAATATTTTCTCCAGCGTCACTGTAGGAGTGGGGAGAACATGAGGGAGAAGGGTTCAGGGGCTGTCTGAGGAGGCCCAGAGAGTAAAGGAGAATTAGTGAGGTACCTGCCTGAGGGCTGAGAACACAGGATGGAGGGGACAGTTGGGAAGGGTGACAAGTAGTTAACAATGTCCGGAGAAGACTCTAGCAGAAGTTGTCGCTGTAGTAAGACAGGAGGAGGAGGGCACGCATTGCATGGAGCACTGGGTGTGGTGTAAAACTATGAACTCTGTTACGCTGAAAAGAAAAAAAGAAAAGAAAAAAAAAAGACAGGAGGCTGTGAGGAACACTCTGGTCTAATTGTTAGGTAGAAGCTAGGTGGGAGCAGGGGAAGGAACACCCCAGAGGCAGAGTCCCAAGTCCTTGAAGAGGAATGGTAGAGACGTGAGCTGCAGGCTCACAGTGATAACTAAGTTACACACTAAATGCCTGGGGGCAAACATCCTGGCCTGGTGGCTTCCAAGACCTTGGGGCTGACAAATTCGGAGCCACAGGTGCAGAGCATGCACTCTCCTTTATCCCCTCTGCCCCAGGGTAACCCCTAGACTCATTATAATGCATTTGCATTGCAGTAGAGTCCCTCCTCACCGCCCCCTAGGTATGGAGACAAAGTCTGCCATGATAGCTCTCCCTACAAACCTTGTAGGGTCAAAAACTCCTCCTCCCAACCCTTGGGAGGAGATTCTCAGAAGCAGCTTCCATTAGCGACCACCCCACTGTAGGTCACAGCTCTTCCCTAGCCCAGAGAGATGCAATGATATCCAATCAAAACACAACGTAAGGGCTTTTTCCACCTTCCAGAACCTGCCTGCTCCCTGACCCTGAGAGGGCGTTTTCGCTTTTATAAACAGCTTTGTGCTTGCTACTTTCCCTCTGGCTGTCTTTATTCGAGTAATAATTCGAGTGCTCTCCATGGGATTCTTTTGCTGGGGAATCCAAGGACCAAGACCTCCATTCTCACAAGGCAAACCCTCCCACGGGTAACAAAATCATGTAGGGCCTTTTTAGTAATACTGAATAATGTGTCTTTTTCCTGAAGAGCACGGTATACCAACAAAAAGTTCGTAAGGAGTAACATGATGCTCAGAATTGGCTTGTGATTATCACACTGGTTGTGGTTTGGAGAATGGATTAGATGGAGTAAGCCCGGAGGTGAAGAGATCATTTGGAAAACTGGAAATATCAAGGAGCCAGAGGATAGTACCCTTTCCCAAGGGAGTGATCAAACAGAATAGTAAAAGAATACCAGAGAAAATGAAGTTTAATTATAGCAAACATAATGACTGCCTCGTATGGGGGATGAGAGGATGGGAGAATGCATGTCCCTTAGAATGCAGCCAAAGGCCAATTTTTCTACACATTTTTTTCTGATTTTAGGAGGCAGTGAGAATTCAAAATTTCAAGAATTCCTAGAGAGACACTGAAATAGATCATTACAGCCAAAAGCAAGTTTGAAAGTGATAGTTTTACTTGGACTATGGAGACGAAAACTTCCTAATGCTCATGGTAATTATTCCTTTTACATTATACAAAAGGAATGCCACTTTCACTGGCAAAATTAGCTGTAAAAGTTGTTAAAAGACATGGTTCGCGGTTCCAAAGGGTTTTTCTGTTACAATATAGGTATCTTCCAAAGTGCCTCTGCCCACTGCAGATCTGATTCCTTATCAGTAAGCAGTAGCCAAGCCAAAGAACTCTCGTGAATATTACATGAGATGTGTTTGTAAGACACCAGCTGTCACCTGTCAATAAAGGAGGCTGCTCTAAATTGGCAAATTTTGGAAATCCCTACTAAAGAACTACTTAGACAAGCCACTGTCCAACAGCAGTATAATGCCAGCCAAATACTTAATTTTAAATTTTCTAGTTTAGCCACAATAAAAACTAAGAAGAACCCAGAGAAATTAATTTTAGCAATATATTTACTTTAGCTCAATGCATCCAAAATATTATCACTTCAACCTATAATCAACATTCAAATTGTTAATTCACTATTTGACATTCTTGGTTTTTTCCATTAAGCTTTGAAACCTAGTGTGTATTTTATGCTTACCGAACATCTCAATTCGCCCTGGCCACATTGCATGCTCTCAACAGCTGTGTGTGTGACCAGTAGCCAACAATGTGTAGTGTGGATTTAGACACTGAAGGGCATTAGCTTTACCTTGTCCTGTAGTGAGGGCAATGTCAATATGGTCTTCAACGTGTTTACTTTTCTGTCCTTCCTGCTTTTCTCATACCTCTACTCTTTTCTTTCTCCACTCCTGCCCACTGAGGTCGCAAGTCATTCCACGGTCCTTCTTGAGCAGGTACCGTATGCCAGACAGCGTTCTAGTCACTAAAGAAGTAACAAAAAATACAAGTTAGCTCTCTGCCACCATCATCCTTATATTTTCCTGGTCATACTGCTTTAGTTCTGCATCAGTTTGGGTCAGAAAGCAAAGCCACTATTTTTCATATAGAATAAGCCACTTATTATGAGGACTAGACCTTGCACAATCATAGGAACTGGTTAAGTGGCCTGGGGAAGACAGTCACTTCTGCATCTAGTGTTTGGCCTGAAGTCAGCAAAGCTGGGGTCAAGAAGGAAAGAGGGATGCCAGCCGGAGTAGCACAGGGAAAAACGGGAACCCACAGAGAAAATCTGGAATCAGGACGTTTACTTGGAACCCGCGTCGATCTGTTGCTGCTTTCAATCTTGACGCTGTGGGTGATGGATAAATTACCACCATTTACCTGACCCAGGACATCTAGAATCTAAAAGAATAAGTCAGGGGGGAGCTGGAGGAACCTGGGGTCCGTTGCAGCCCCACACCCAGAGGGTGAACCAGTGTGTGGGCAGTGAGGGGAAGACCTCCAGCAGCGCCTGCCCCACACCAGCGTAGGGAGCCGTCCTAGCGCGAACCCATTCTCTTGTGCCTTCGGCGATCACACTGATGTCCCCGTGGCTAACGTTAACCCAGAAGCCGGAAGGAAAGGAATGCTATGAAGAAGAGTTTTCAACCGCGTTCTTCTGACATAGGAGAAATCCACCCTAATGTCTACCTCATGGGGATTCCCCATATCTTCCTAACACACATTTACAGTTGATTTTCCTCTATTTTATCCTACCTGTGGTCAAGAAAACGTTCAAATACTGAATGTTTGAACAGATTGTCAGAAAGCACTTTGCGAAAACAAGATGGGTATGGACTGTTTGGATGTTTCTCTAATACTGTACATGCCCGAGTACTGCGATGAGTAACAGGACTTCATTTAAACCGAGACACAGAAAAGGAGGTGTTCCGCATAAGGAAAAAATCCAGATATATCGAGGTTGCTCCATTAACTCATAAAAATTAATCTTTGTTTAATGAGGGTGTCATTATTTCTGTAGTCCCTTCTGTGCTACAGTCATTGATGCCCCCAGGGGATCATCTAGCCATTTTCCCTTACCAATAGATAATGATAAAGGACATAGGAAATAAAGTCAAGGTGGGTGAAATTGTTCAATTAAAAATTATTTTAACACAGCTGCTTAGAAACTCACTGAAAAGAGAAACAGCAAATAAGTAAAACCCAAGTGGGCCAAGAAGTCCTTATAACATCCCAGGAAATGGCACATTTGCTGATCTCAGCTTTTCCACACTACACCAACATCTAAAAACAAGAGCTAAGCACATATAATTAAACTTAAAATTTTACTATTCGTTGCAGATTTGTTTCTTAGTGTGCATTTTAATGATCTCAATGCTACTTTGAACAATTACTTTCTTTTCGTTCCATCAGTAATAAATAGTCACCTACAACTTTTGCTGCCATCAGTAAGTCGGCTTCTATGAACACTCTCTTATTTACATGCAGTGTAATCTCCTGTAGGTAGAGAAATTCGATTTCTAAAATGTTGGGGAAAATTAAGTGGGTTTATTAATGGCCCTCTAGAGACAGTGCAAAGGAGTTGGGGTTTCTGTTTGTTTGTTTTGTTTTGTTTTGTTTTTATGATGGACTCTGTGACATCTTTCTGGGTTATTCAGAAACATAGTTTACTTACTTTGTTTTCTCTTTCTGTATTCTGAAGACTTTACCTTACCAGATAAATTACTACTGGATAAATTAGGAGTTAGTTTATTTGTTCATTTATTTATTTTTAAGATTCTATTTTTAAGTAATCTCTACACCCAACAGGAGTCTTGAACTCAGAACTCCAAGTTCCAGAGTTGCATGCTCTACCAACGGAGCCTCCAGGTGCCCCAGGAGTTAGTGTATTTATACATGTGGAATTTATGTGTAGTTATATAAAATGCCTTAGTTTCTGTCATTAAGTGTAACAACTTCAAATCCATTTATCACTGATTACTAGAAAAGAACTATTTGGAAAAAATTTCAATAATGGCACTGACAAAACAATAGGGGGTATAACCTACAATTCAGTGTTTAATTTCTTATATTTTCCTATTTAATTTTTCCTGAAGTGGATACCATTTTTCCCCATTTACAAATTAATACGTGATGAAATTTATTAAAGTTATTTCCCAAGATTGCAGGAAACACTGATATAAGTCACCTGTTTGAAGGGTGTACATTAATGGCCAAGACAAATATTTTTGATGTTTCTAACTACTGATAGACTATTTTATGTAATTAATTTAGTGTTGATAACATTTCTTCTTCTGAATCCTAAGAAAGTGAGCATGAATTTCACTTGTTTAATTATTCTCACCTTTTATTTACCCAAAATCATGTCTTTATGACTCTGATTTCAACCAACCATACGATTTTTAGTTATAAAAGAAGTGTTTATTAAGCATTTCTGTTACACTTGTCACTACACATAAAATATCTTAAGTCTTCCCAACAAGGAAACAGAGTGTTACTATCCCCTTTTTTATCTACAAAGAAACAGAAGTTCAAAAATTTAAGTCTCTTTCTCTAGGTTATACAGCTTCATGAGTGAGAGCTGGACATTGAATACAGTTCAGTTTGAATCTAGACCCTGTGCTCTTGCCTCTATAGTATATTGATCTTTCTTTGGAAAAAAAAAAAAAGCTTGTCTATAAGGACATAATCCATATGTTTTATACAGATGCATACCTGTATCCAAATACCACCTAAATGGGAATGCCTGTTATGCAAAAAAAGAGATAATGGTGGTTTGACCTATATCACAAGCGTTTTGTAAAGCTAACATATCTAATCTGTTTCATACCTTGTTAAAAAAACATATAAATAAGACTTTAAAACAATTTAAGAAACTTTAAATAAATGCAAATTTTAAAGTTATATATTACTAGAAGGCAGAATAAAACTGATGAAGAAGAACAGAGGCTCCTACTGTATTTGTGACTTCCCAGTTAAAAAGAAATAAAGGGGAAAATGTGAAACTTTGCATTTTTATGACAATAGATATTTGGAATAAATATATTTTATAAAAAAGAAAGTTTATTAGATTTCAGTTGATTCCAAAATGTCAAAGAGATATTTAGACACATTTATAGGATGAGTTATGTACATGTAGCATCTTCTCATAGCACAGGTCCATTATACAAATTTGGGTGCATACAACTTTTTCTCCAGTTCTTTAATACTTTGCCATTCTATTGATACCACCTACAACTGAGAGTCATATATTTTGTTGATCTCTCCAAACAGATACATTCATAACTATTAATTTCTTTGTACTTCTTCCCCTTCACTCTCAAAGTCATCCATTTTCATTCATTCTTTCTCGGTATATCGGAATATTTTAAATTATTGCTACATCTGCTCAAAGTATCAGGATAAAGATAAAAATGTCATAGAAGTCCTTGGAATTTTCCAAGTCCTTTTATTGCTTGCTATGTAGAAACATATTGAATAATACATGCAATTAAAACATACATACATTAAAATTTTATTACACATCTAAGAGTGGTTGCTAGGAACAGGGGAGTTTATGGCCCATTTGATAACACAGACATTTATACCAATAGTCAAGGTACAGTGTGGCAGTTTATATGCTGAAGTTTAAGAGAACAATGTACAACTTCGGACAGATTATTTAAAGTGTTGGAATTGAAGGAGAAAGATGGCCAAGGGACAAACTTCCAAGAAGAAGTTGGGGCGCATGTGAAAAAGCAGCTGAGGGGGTAGCAGTCCAGCAATGGTCAATGGCAACTGAGCAATACAATGCCTAGAGAGGGTCAGAGATTGTATACATGTGATTGAGTACGTTAGCACACATATTGAGATAATACGAGCCAGGTTTCTTAAGTTGGAGAAGAGATAATAAACTTTGATGTGTTGGATTGGAATTGGAAGTATCACTGTAAACAATTATCAATATGTAACATACTGATATACTCTATTTGTACAGTATGTATATATGTAAAATATTTATATGAGTTTTTATATATGTATGTGTGTGTTTGTGTGTGTGTATATTTTTCTTAGGTTTGATTATTGAGAGAGTTTGAGAATAGCAACACCCCAGTAACAATGAGCACACCTAGCATCAAGGTCTTCATTTCTAAATACCATTCTTTATGAGAAGAAAACAAGGTCCTTAGGGAGATGACAGAGTTTTGGAGTAGGTAGGCAAAGTAGAAGATGTATCTAAAACACATTATTATGGCAAATAGTAGGGAAATGTTAAAAAACTGACAGAAATCCATTGAAAAGAACAGAATTCAGCTTGAATGAACTCTCACTTGCCAAACTCTGAGATAATTTGAGTATGAGAATAAATAATAATTATGATGGATTTTATTATAATAAGTTTTAGCAATATTTAGTAATCTATGAAATCATATTGATACAAATAGATAAAGGAATGAGTGAATAAAATAAAACTATTTCTTATAGTGGTAAATAATAAATGTAGAAAGATTGAGATAATTATAAAAATCACCACCTGGTAGCCATCATAGTAATAAAATTTCAGGGAAGATTCTTTGATGAACTATTTATTAGGTGGACTTTGATGAACTAGTAGGTGAAATCAGGATATCTCACAGAGTGAGATAGTTACATAGTGCCAAGTATCTCCACATACTTATTAATTACACATGGAAAAAGATAAATTTTACAGCAAAGAATCTGGCAGACACTACCTTATTTAACTGCTTAAAGTTATCATCAACAGCAATGGAACACAATGAAATCCCTACCTCCCCAAAGGGGCAAAAGAAGAAGAGTAGAGAATCACTCTGGGATATCTCTACCAAAAGTGCAAGGACTGAATCCAACTGTGGGGAAACATCAGACAAACCCAAACTGAGGGTCATTCTACAGAATAAGTGATCTGTAACCTTCAACATAATAAAATCATAGAGGCCAAGAAAGGGCCGAGGGACTGTTCTAGAGGTGAGCAAATAAGTAAATACATTGAGGATAGTGAGAACAAAGTTTCTCAAGTTGAGAAGTTATTTACAAATTGAACAAAGGGGGAAAGCTGGAATGAGTTTTTAATTAGAACCGGCAGTGTTGATCCACATATGGAGTCATGGTTTTGAATAGAAGCATAGATGGATAGATTGAGAAGTAGAAAGGTGAGAGATGGGTGGATGGGTAGATAGATACACAGATAAATTAAAGGATAGATACAGAGATCAATAGACCCATCAATAGACAGATAGACAGACAGATACATACATACATACATACATTCATACCATACATTCATAGATATTGAAGAAGTTGAAAAAGACACAACAGCTAAGTGCCATGCATGATCCTGGATTGGATCATTTTGCAAAAACAGACAAAATTGGACAATTGGCAAAACTTAAATGGAGTATCTAGATGAAAGGAATAAGGATTTTCTGAAACATCGTAACTATTTCAAAATAAGTTTTTAAACATTTTAAGGAATTTTATACAGGATAAAGCAACCTTAATATTTTGAAAATTATAATTTGGAATAAGCCAATATATCCAAGTTAGTGTGTTTTAAAATATAGTTTTCTATTTTACTATGTAATTACATGTTCTAATTATATAACTAATTCCTGTTAGCATACTTATATAATTAAATGATATAATTACAGAGAGTAATTGCATAATTATTGTAATGATATAATTATAGTAACTACTCAATTGCGAAACATTCAATGCACAAGTAAAACAACCAAATTAATTGCTTTAATATACTGTCTCCAAAAGAAGCCATTTTGAATCTAAATAAAAATTTCACTTACAGTTCAACCACAGCATATTTTTATAACTCTACAATATACTTATGAATTTTAACTGTATTTAGTTTTTATCTTCACTCACCATTTTAAAAATATGGAACTATTCCAGAAAAATATAAAGGATTACTATTCAATGTTTAAAATGAATTAATTTCCTAATCTAGTCCATTATTTTCTAGCATTTACAGATAAGTATTTGAATGGAACCATGGAAAATGTTATTGAGAGTAAACAGTTTTGATTTTTCTCTCACTGGTTTTTCTCATTTTTTCTCATTGGTTTTCTCATTTATTTCTTAAAAGAATTCTCCATATACTCACAGATAAATAGATACTTTTTATTAGTCTCAGGGAAAACAGGAAATCCATAGTGTATAAGCAAAAGTGGATCTAAACTCTCACATTAGATAATTCATTATATAAATCATCAAGATGAATGTTCTCAGGAGATCCTTGGACATGACATGCTGGTGCTAATTTTGAATTTGGATTAACATGTGATCACCCAATAATGTGGCTCTTGTTTTACTTGTATTACTACGTCACTTGTTTGGTTCGTCAATGCCTCTGTTTGCACAGCATTTCCTCAAGTGTTTTGCAGAGTTAGCTTTAAGTCAGCAAATACTAAGCAAATCCACAAGGAGCCCAACTTCCTTTTTATGATTATTTTGCAAGTTTGGTCCTTTTCCCCAACCTTATTACAGATGACTAAACTATTTTTTTCTCTAGTATTTATTTTATTTTTAGGAGAATAAATACTTCTGTTTGTCATTTCACTTTGCTGTGAATTTAGAACATTTGACATTATATATTATTTTCTTCTTAAGTCATGAAAGTCTTTGATTATTAGTAAGGAACTGGGTGGAATAATCAGCAAATTTAATTGTGAGAGAAATGGTATGATAGGAAAAAGAACAACTCTGGTATTCTTAATATCATAGCACATAGACCCCTGTCTTCTCCAAATATTTGCATTTTGAAACTAAGAAAATCACGGTGCCCACACATGTGTCTGTGGTATTGAGAGCCTTTTAGCTTCCATAAGATGAGAGAGTAGTAAGCTCTACTTTCAACATGTGAAAGAATATTTTTTCCACATAAATCTGTGTGTGATATTGGGATTATTTACACTTTCTCTTAAAGATTATCATGATTAAAATTATAATTTAAGTTAAATTATTTACTGGAGAAGTTAAATTTTGGGGGATGAAATTTACAATACATAAAAGTGGCCATTTTAAGCTTTATTTATTTATTTTACACAGAGAGAGTGTGTGTGCGCGAGTGGGGAGGGGCAGTGGGAGTGACTCTTTTGAGGAGACTCTTGGCTGAGCATGGAGCCCATTGAGGGAGCTCAAACTCATGACCCATGAGATCATGACCCACGAAATCACAACTGAGCTGAAACCAAAAGCCAAATGCTCAACCAACTAGGCCACGCAGGTACCCTAAAGTGAACATTGTCAAGTGAAAAATTCAGTGGCACTTCTATTTCCAAAATATTCTCATCACCCCAAAACAAAAAACCAGGTTTTCTTGACCAGAATGTAATTTTCCTACATTATGAGATGGGGTAAAACCTCATATCCTTTGTGGGAATAAGTCCTTCTTCTATACTGTTTCTGTCTGATCCTACTGCTCTACTTTAAGACCATCCTAACATGGACCAAGTCCACTAAGAGTCTCCCAATCCATCTTCATCCTTGCTGTAATCCACAGAAATTCCTCCAGCATTCTAGGATGCCATTGTACAATGTCATTATATCCTAGTTCTATTGAGTTTTATATCATGTGTAAACCCAGCTACCTGATAATTCAAACTGATCTAAGAAGTTAGGTAATTTCTCCTAAGTTGTGATCATCAGGTAACTTGTCTGACTTTAAAATGCAGATTTGGATTACTGACTTAAAATGCAGATCCCTGGCTTCACCTCAGATCAGCTGAATCACAATATCCACGTATGACCATAAGAACCATACTTTCAAAATAAAAATAAACCCCATATGACTTCTAAATGCAAAACAGATTAAAAGTGTTTATTTATATAACTGTATAATATGTGTTGCCTAATGAAGCCCACATAAATGTATTTGCCAAAGGTATTCAGTGAAGGAAATTGTTCTGAAGTTTTTAGAATCCTCTTTCCCATACAAAGACAATCACATTCTCCATCATAATCTTCAGGCAAAAAAAAAAAAAAAACCACACAAAAAAAACCAAAACACACACACACACACACAAAACATATGCAAGGTGAAAAACAATGTAATAGAGATATTAAGAGTATTCTCTTAACTCTACTGAAAATATTAAGTACCATAGGTTGGGATCATGCAGCAGCTTTCTGGGTTTCTAGTAGATGATGTATATTATTGATTGAATACATAATCTATTGTATTAATACTGTTGTGCCAGTTTTCATCATATAAGCCCCCAAGAAAATATTCTAGTTGACATTTTCTTCCATGCCATAGCGTTGTTTGGTATTTAGAAAAAGAATGGGTAAAACCTGCCAACTTGCATCTTGATAATAAATTTTAAAACAAAATAAGCAATCATGTCAATGAGGCTTTTAATAACTGCTCATGATACAACAGAGCATTTTAAATTACCATGAAGTAAGCACTTCATTTACATTCAACTAGGCATGGATTGTATACTAATTAAACCATCACAGTTAGGGATACATCATCATGTGTTAAAAATACACAGACAGATAGTTCTTAATTGGAATTCTTGTACAAGCTTTAAACAGAGGAATAAAGATTGTGTTTCACTTGTAAATGGTTTTGTCAAGATGTGTGGTATAGATTTAAGAGACAAGACTTTATATCAGGGCTTGACTAACCACCACCAAATCCATTCTACTGTCTGTTTTTATATATAAAGTTTTATTGGGACACATCCACATCCATTCCTTTATTCACCGTCCCTGGCTGCTTTTACAGTCTGAGGGTACAGTTGAGTAGTTGTGACAAAAACTGTATGACCCCAGAGCCTAAAGGAGTTACTATCTGGTCCTTTATAGAAAAAGTTTGCTAACCCCTACTTCAGATGGATTCATATCTCCTTCTGTGGTATCTTGCGTGTTCTCAGATCATTTATTAAGTTTCTATTGGTCTTATTTTTCTAATAAACAAAATGGGAATGGAATGATCTAAGGTTTATAAAGTTCCTGGCTTTGTTTTAACTTAAGTATGAGAGACCCTAACTGTAGATCTGTGAAGACCTATCTTCTAATTGGTTATATTATGAGGTACAGGGTTTTAAGACTTGAACATATGAGTTTTTGGAGAGCTACAATTCAGTCCAACGCATAGCACTACTGAGGATGAGATAGAGTTGGTCAGTAGAGCCATATGGAGGAGCTGAAGTATCAGCTGAAATACAAGGATGAGAGAATTTTAACTCTGAAGAAAGAGGCAGTGCATCAGAAGGCAGTATTTATTAAAATACTTGATGTTCAAAGAGCATCTGGTCTTTAAAAAGCCACAGATGGTTTAGCAATCCTGTATTTCAGTTGGTGGTGTCCCTTGAGAGAATGCAAATCTCTGGGAAAAACATGAACTTGAGTAACAATGGCCATATTCTTAGAGTTCTAGCTCATGTGCATTTGTTACTGGGACCTGAGGACCCAAGTTCTTTGCTTCCTTTTGATTTTGGGCATTTCTGTTCAACAAAAACTATCTAAAAAGATTTCCTTTAAAGATTATGCATTCGGTGTTGTATCGAAGGAGCTTCAGTGTATCCCAGACCAAAAAGATCTTATGTTTTCCACGAGTAAGTATAGAGTTTTAGGTTTTCCACTTAGAGTTATGATCCATTTTGAATTAATTATAACATCTGATGCAATGTGTGGATTGATATTCATTATTTTGTATATGAACGCCAAATTGTTAGACCACTACTTGTTAAAAAGTTCACCTTTTCTCCACTGAATTGCCTTTGCATATTTCTCAAAATTCAGTTGGCCATATGTGTGGGGTCTATTTTTGGAATCTCTATTTTGATTCTTTGATATATAGGTATATCCTTCTGCAAGTATCACATCTTAAATACGGTAGGTACGTAGTAAGTCTTAAAATGAGGAAATGCGAGTTCTCCATCTATTTTCTTTTTCAGAATCATTTTAGCTCTTCTGGTTCCTGCAAGTTCCAGTATAAATTTTAGAATAAGCATATCCATTTCTACAAAACCAAACCAAAAACTCCTCCTAGGATCTCTGTTAGGAATGCACTGACTTTATAGACCAATTAGAAAAAATAAATTACACCTTTACAATATTGCATTTTCTAATCCATGAACATATTTCTCCTTATTTATTTTGGTCTTCTTCCATTAATAATTAATGTTTGTAGTTTTTGCAATTTCTACATACCTAAGTAATTCTCTTTTTTGCATGTAAATTTAAACGGAACTAATCTATTAATTTCAGTTTTTTAATTGTTCATTGCTAGCATATACAAATACAATTAAATTTTGTATATTGATCTTTTATTCTGTAATCTTCCTAATCCCCTTTATTATAGTGACGTTTTTGTTGTTGTTGCAGATTTATATGATTTTTCTACATAGGTAATCAGGTCATCTATAAACAGACAGTCATACTTCTTCCTTCCCAATCTGTATGACCTTTATTTTTCTTGCCCTATTGCACTATCTAGATCTTAGAGCGATATCTGAAGGAGTGGTGACATTGCACACCCTTTTTTGTTCCCAAATGGGGGGAAACATTCAGTCTACTACCATTAAATACGCTATCAGCTCTAACTGTTACAGATGACTTTTTATCAGATTAAGGAGTTTTCCTTATTTTCTAGTCAGTGAGAAAAAATTTTTCACAAATGGATGTGAAATTTTTCAAGTGCTTTTTCTTCGTTGTTTGAAACGATCATGTTTTTCCTCTTTAGCTTGCTGATCTGGTGAGTTACATGACTTGATTTTTGCATGTTGAATCGAAATGATGCCTAGTCCATTTAATATATTGTCATATTTAATATTTGCTAATATTTTGTTGAAGCTCTTGTGTCAATATTTATGAGAGATATGATCTGCAGTTTTCTTTTCTTGCAATGCCTTTTTGGGGGGTTTGGTATTAGGGTGGTGCTGATCTTCTAAGTTTTTCGCCACCTGTGCAATTGAAGTTGGCTTCTGTGTTGACCTTTAATAAACAAAATCCTCAAATCAAGTTGCTGTAATTAGACACTTACTTCTGTCTTGCCTCCTGCCTGCAGCTGTAAATAATCATTTGGACGTGACTGTCCTTAAAACAACTGAATGTGTGTCATGGGGAATGAAAACTTTGCGGACACGTGTTACTAGAAGTGGATGAGCCTCGGCTTTGGTTTTGCGGGTCCCGCACCACTCGCTATAGCACGTGTCCCTTCACACCCTCCCCCAGGCACCCTGTGTACTTCCTCCTCCTGTCGTTCGTCCCCGTGAGTGTCCTGTGCACACAACCCCACTGCGGAGGCAGAGCGAAAGGAGAGCCCGTACTGACACTGCCTCTCTGCCGCCTCTAGGTGGAGGTATACCTCCCGTTGCTATTCAAATGCCCTATAATTCAGTCAATAATAAATGAAACAAGGCAAATTTTGCAGTAACTTCAGCTGTAAGGTAAGCCTTTACTGTCTGCACAAAGCAAAACTGTCCAAAAGTGGGTGGGGAAACTGCGGTATTTCTTGATGAATGTAACGCATACAGCTGAAAAGATTGTGATTTTATTTTTGATGGGTTGTGTATTATATAAATACCACATATATTAATTTTACTGTTAGTGTTTTAAGGTTTTTCTATGTCCTTACTGTTTTTATGGCTATTTGTTCTATCAATTTCTGAGAGGTGGGTCTTGAAATCTTCAATTATTATTGTGAACTAGTCTATTTTTCCTTTTAGTTCTGTTGGTTTTGCCTCAGTCTTTTACAAAGAGGACTCAAAGCCAAGTGTTAATATTCCAGAGTTCTTCAGCAAATGTATTATGAAAAGCCTACCTACACTGATGAAGTGTTTTCAAATACAATCTCAATGAAAGCAACTAGCTACTGAGATATCATGCATTTCCAGGACAGGGACTGATATATTTCTAAGATGCCATGTGAAACTCCAATTCTGTTTTCCAGTTGGCATACAATATACAATTTATTTTAAAAAATGACTCTTTGGTTGATGTGAAAGTAGAGATGGTACTGAATGTCATACATTGTCTGTGTGTAGCCTTTCTACTTCCTGAGATTTTTTTCCATTTCTCTCCTGACCTGCACATCAAGAGACTAATATTTTAGAGTTTTTTTTTTCATTTCTTTTATAGTTAACTCAATACATTATTTTTAATAGCAAATAATGGCATCGTCTATACCCTAAAGAGCCCACCTAAGCTTAAAATGTTGCCATTTGACTCAAGGGAAGATACAAATCCCAGTGTCATATAAATGAGAGTTTCCCTTCTCTTATGCGTTGAAAGCTTCAGTTGTAACAATGAAATTTATTAAAATAGGATATATGTTACAAAACACCAGATTACTGAATTTCTTTGGGTTATGTTTAATTTCAGTGTCCTAAGATCATTTAATACATTAAGTATTTATTGCCACTACCTTTCCCCCTAAGGTGAGTCTTTATTGATTTTTATAATATTAAAACAAATTAAACACTGGGGAATTTTTTAAGGTGCTTTGTGGTGAGATAGTTAAACAATCTATCTGCACTTTTGTTTAGAGACCCTACAGTACCGTATTCTTCGTGTTCATTTGAACAGCCCTGGTGCACATAACCATTTAAACCCCTGGCATCTTAAAATATTTTGGCTTTTACCATGTCATAGTTTCTTCTTGATCTCAGACCACAGAAACATAAAAAAAAAAAATTATAACTTTCTAAATTTAATTTGACACAAAAATGATTTTACAAATGTTTTATGAATTTCCTTAGTGAATTACACGTTTATATAGAGTATAATTTAATAGAATGCCAGATGACTAAAAAGATGTTATGTGCTTATCACATTGCTTGATTTTCTTGTATTTAAAATTATTAAGACATAAACCATTTTAACAGTAGCTGTACATCTCTACATTACACTGTTTTTTAGAAAAGTCATCATCTTCAAGCAGAATGTCAAAGATTGCAATCTATGAATGTCAACAGTTTGCCCCCTCCCCCTGTTGCAAAGCCAGAAACATGACAAATGGAAATATGAATTATAATCCGCTGAAAAGAATGAGATTTCCCATATTTTAATCTAGTGAAGCTAGTGATTCATATCAGTCAGTGGGGGATGGGTAAAAAACACACATATGAGAGAAAAGACTCATGGTACACTGAGAATTACTTTCCTCATGGAGCTGAATGGCAAGATTTTTGTATTTTGTAACTCATCTGGCTTTGTAGATGACAGTGCAATTATTTGCTCTTAAAATGTCATATAATTCAGTTACTAATAAAAGCAAGCAAAATTTAACGATAATCCCAGTTTTCTAGTTACTTAAAAGTGGATGTGTGGTATTTCGTTATGTTTCCTAGTGGTATTTACTTAGTATTTTTATGTCATACTTGAAAAAATGCGTCCATTAAAAAGGAACTTAGTGAACTGGTAACCACATCATTAGGTCAACCGCCATGCCTGTTGGGATATCGTCTTCTGACCAACCTCCACTGACAGAAATAAACTCTCGGGGCCAGGCTATGAGTTCTGCTCGTGTCTGATCTATGCCTAGATGCGTTTTCTTTAGGGTCAGGCAGCAAGGATGTGGTTGATCATCAAAGTTAACCTCCATTCAAAGCCGAAGTAGCCTAAATTATTCTAGAAAAGTGTGTGTTTCCTGTCTCTGGTATACATGAAGGACAAATATAATCAATCCTGGCTTTTTTGAAATTCTTAATGGCCTTTTCCAGAGCCAGAAAGTAGAAATTGGAGGGCTTCTGGGCAATGTATACAAATAGCGGGAAAGAACTAACATTTGAACAATTATTGTGTTCAAAAGCCCGTATTATTTACATGATATCATAACATCCTTGTGCAGTACTATCATCGCTTTAGTTCCAAAATAGAGGAGGGGACCAAAGTTTGAGGAAGTAAAATAAACCATCCGATATCACACAGATAGAAACTTGCAAAACTAGTACTTGATTATCTTTCTAAATACAGCTTTGTCTCGTGGAAGTAAAACAAAACTCTCCTGTGAAAAAAATTCCAAAGATCATCACTTACCACAAACATACACGTTAATGTCACCAGAGTCTGTTAAACATAGGTTACACTATATTTCCCATCCAGTCCTAATATCAGCTAATGATCACCCTCCCCGATTTACGGATTGATCATTTGTGCTACAGAGCTGACATACTTCCTGCCTACGACCTAGCAGTATGTGCTACTGGTAAAAAAATGAAGAGGAGTGACGTAATTAGTGAAGGATTTCATTTAAAATCTGTGTTTTCAGTTTTTCCATTTTAAATGTTTGATGTCTATTCTTGGGTACCCATCTCTAGATTCCTTTTAGCTAAAACATCTTTTAAAAAATTGATCTGTATTTCAAATTGAAATCATCAACTTATAAAATACAAATGTACTTTAGTGAAGAAGTAAACAATTTCATAATTTTGACATTAGATTATACCTATGTACTTTAAAAAAACATAATGCCAGGGATATCATGGTGAAATGGACACCAACTTACATAATGCTGGAGAGGGGACATATTGGAACAAATCTGGTGAAACTGAACAGGAATTCACTCCTGACTGTATGCACTGATACATAATCTTACATGTGACAATAAATGCAAAGCAACCAAGAACGTACACACATTATGTTGGGGTCTTATCCGTTCAGGCCGCTGTAACAGAATCCCACAAACGGGGTGACTCTGACAGCAGACATTTATTTCTCACAGTTATGGAGGCCGGAAGTCCAAGATTAGGGTGCCAGGACGGGCAGGTTGTGGTGAGAGCCCCCTTCCTGGTCTGCAGGCCTTCTCCTTCTTACTGTATCCTCACATAATGGAGACAAAGGGAGAGTTCTGGTCTCTCACTCTTTTTATAAGGGCACTAATCCCATCATGCAAATGCAATTCTAGTAACTTCTTCTTTTTCTTTTTTAAGATTTTATTTATTTGTCAGAGAGAGAGCGAGCACAGGCAGACAGAGTGTCAGGCAGAGGGAGAAGCAGGCTCCCTGCCAAGCAAGGAGCCCGATGTGGGACTCGATCCCAGGACGCTGGGATCATGACCTGAGCTGAAGGCAGCCGCTTAACCAACTGAGCCACCCAGGCGTCCCCTAGTAACTTCTTCTAAACTTGATTATCTGCTAAAGGATCTCCCCTCTGAACACTATCAGATTGGGGATTAGATTTCAATACATGAATTTTGAGGGGATACAAATTTTCAGTCCGTAAGAGTCGACTATTGCCACACTAGCTAAAATAATCAGTCCTTCACTACTAAAGATGGAGGGCTATTTTTAAATTCAGGCAGAGTACATCATGTATACAAATGTGAGGAAATGCCCTGCAACCAATAAATAGGTAATTAAAGAGATTTTGGAATATTATCAGTTAAATACATTTGAAAAAATAAAATTCTATGAACTCTGGCAAAGTCTATATAAAAAGTAGATGTGGATATAGGCAGGAATTTAAAGAGTAAAAAAACAAACTGATCTATTTTAAGAAGATGAAATTATGGGTAAGATATTTGCTGTTAAAAATTCACTTTATTTATTTATTTACTTATTTATTTGAAAGAGAGAACTTGCAAGTCAGGAGAGGAGCAGAGGGAGAAGGTGAGGGAGGGGAAGAGAATCCAAGGGACTCTACACTGAGCACAGGGGCTTGATCTTAGGATCCTGAGATCATGACCTGAGCTGAAACCAAGAATCCCAGGCTTAACTGAGTCACCTAGGTGCCCCAAAATTCACTTATTATTTTTAAACCACTACTTCTTCAACTTTAATGTGCAGATGGACTACCTGGGGATCTTGTTAAAATGTAAATTCTGACGTGGTATGGTGTGGGTAGGCTATGAGATTCTGCATTTTAAAAAGCAACCCCTGTGGTATCTGGCTGGGATCTGAG